>LQRL01082412.1:1190-13389 GCA_001703475.1 Hydroides elegans | reverse complement strand
TTCGTTATTTCCAAGGTTAATTTTAGTTAAAACTGACCATCCTGCATATACGAATTGTTGAAGTTCACGGGGGATCCAAGGTCACTGACCTTCTAGTTTGCAAAGGCCAAAGTGGGTTGAATCTCACGGCCAATCGATTTCCCTCTCGAGCTATCGCCGATTGCCGAGGCTTATGTTCCAACCTCCATCTGTGTCATTGACGAACCACATAGCAATAATAAGTTTGAACAATTGCTAAATTTATTTGCAGCATAGAAATGGTGCCTGAGTCTCGAGCTGCTGGACCGGCGGCGTATTACTTGGCTGGTACTCTAGATGGCTCCCGACCCGGAAAGTACTATGTTAATGCCCACAACCTTAAAATGAGGTAAAACATTTAAATGCATAATTATGAAGTCGATTGTAGATAATATTAAAGTTTTGCTGCATAGTGTAGGCAATAAAGAAGTCAGTTTTGCCAAACAACGTTCTGATTAAAAGTTTGGTTAAATCGTTAAGATTTGAAGATGATAATCATTATATCAATGCAACACGGGTACACCCACTATGATTCCTAAAGTCTAAAACACGAAGACAGATGATTTCAGGATCGTGCAGTGTCTTTAATATATAATATGTTAATGAATAATGTATTAATGATAAGGTAAAAGTGAATATAATCGTAGTGAATATGTTGCATGCATGCAACAAATCCTGAAGAAAAAAAAATTGTAATACGAGTTTCAAGGGTAAGTGGAAAGATTTTCTCGCATTTCTCCCTTGCAGTCCCAAATATGGCATGATGTCCTTGACCCTTCATGAAGGTGAACCGGGCCACCATTTTCAGGTAACGAGGGCATCAATGCGGACAATGGTAGATTCCGACTAAACGTTGGGAACATAACAGTTAACTTGATATTATAAAGCTGAACAATATCCTTATGAAAAAATCATCATGGGGATGAATGCTTGTTCACGACTTCGCTCAGATCGGTAGATTTGACTTCGGTTAAGTCACAAAATCTTTTGTGTTATAAAAAAGATCGCACTTGAATCGAACACATTCATCATTTGAAAAATACACACCTTCTAAATTCAATATTAAACTTGTGTTTAATTGGAATCTACCAGTTATTTTTAATTTCCATGTGTGCTTTGTTTCTAACAAATTCTTAACAGTGTTCTCAGATGTGAGCAAATTCTGTTTAAAAAGTTGTTCAATATAGATATTTGCAACATTTGGTTATTTACTCCAAATATGTTTGTTTACAGGTTAGATAAATTATATATTTGCTACACTATATCCAGAATATAAACACGTTTAAAAGAGTTTGAAAAAGCAAAGCACACATTTTTATAGATATAGGAATATATTTTATATTATAAGAGGAAAAAGAGTTTGGAATGGAATTCCCGCCCTCTGCAGTGTCACAAAATATCATTTCCATACCTCAGAATTAAGGCACATTGCGAAGTCTGTTACAAACTCTTCCTTAACTCAGTAATGGCAATTCTAAGTATAAACAAGCATTTTTGTGACATGTGTGTTTTTAGCCCAAAGTATAAGATGAGAAACCTGAGTCTACATGAGGGCGAGCCTGGCCACCACTTCCAGGTGAGCCCTAGCTTCTTTTGGTTTCGTCCCCTGTATTAAAAGAGGGATTTTTTGCGCATTAAAGTGTTAGCTTGGTTTCCGCTGGTTGAATAAGCAGAAGCTCGAAGTTCCTTCTGCTCGATATTTTTCCTATTGTCAAATTCAATATTAATGTTTAAATGTGATTAAATGTATATCACGACTTATGTGACAAGGTTCAAATCTCTATAACCCTCTAAACACATTTTGCGCATAAATCTCTTCAATAAATACTTGAATGCAATTAACAATTTCCAAATAAATGTTCAGCCAAATATATTCAGCATTACATATTATGCTGACATATATCAGTTAAAATTTTAGCCCGAATTATTTAAATGTTTTAATAAAGTGGTTTTAGTACAATTAATATAGTCCATTATGTTGATTTTTTGTGGAAAAAAAACTAAAAGCAGCATATCCTTACTTGTAATACAATGATTAAACATACCTTGCAATGTAATACTACATTTATCATTTTTAAGTTGTATAATTTTTGTTGCGTTACTCATGGTAGACCCTCTTAAAAGTGATATTTTGAACCATTATTTTATATCGAAATTCGTATGTTGTTGATATCCCTTATACCGGTAAACATTAAACCCCCAATTCAACCGTTTGTAGTGGTTCTTAGAATACTTTTTTAAAAGTTGGTTTAACTTTGGAACGAATATTAAAAATCCCATTAACCCTTTTCAAATATCTGCACTCAGAACATGTACGCTATCGAAATGAAAGAAGCGCCCGATGTTCGTAAAAATACAGAGCACATGTTGTACAACCAAGTGCCGAGCAGATTCAACATCAATACCGCTTATTGCGAGGTATAAAAGGTCACTCAGTCAGCTAGCAAGTGACAAAATTATGGCCAGATCTTGCTTCTGAAAGCGAACAATCACACTGCTTTTATCATGCACCCACATTAAATCATAAATGAACAACGAATTATGTACATACAGGTTGACTTTGTCTCATAATTCAACTGTATATAGTTTTGGTTCCGCACGAATCACAGTCGATCTCCTTGCATTCTACACACATATTGACGACATATTTTTTTTTAAAGAACGAAAAGTATTTCATGGTATTTGAATTTCAGGTACCTACTATCCTTGGATAGATGAATGCACACATCGAAGCGTTCGATTTTCAAATTCAGCTCGCTTTCAAGAATGAGGGTCTATCGTGTGTAACCAATCTGTTTTAGTTTTGTAATAACTAATCTAATGTAAATGAAACCTATATTCTCAAACAGGGTATGTATGCCGTAGAAATGAAAGACGCCCCGGACTTCCGTAAAAACATGGAGGACATGCTGTATGCACAACCGCCCAGCAGGTTCGCCATCAATACCGCGTATGTAGAGGTATGTTTACGGAAACGGCAGATTATATACGAATATATCCGCAACTAACCGAATAGTTATTTTGCTGATTGCAGGTTATGTACATGATTGAGAATAAGGAGCACCCGCGCTTTCGGAGGCATCCGCAGCATACGGACCTTGGTGTAGTTCCGTCTCGTTTTGGATTGTATTCTGCTTATGAGGAGGTAACCCAGGCGTTTAACATGATGATGTTTATACGAACCGTTATTTGTACAATACGCACTTTGTATGATATGCACCGGGTTGTTTGGTATAAGTTACATGTGGAGAAGTCGAATTGTGTATTTAAATCAAAGTGCGTATTGTGCTTGAAAATTTATGGTATTTGTACAAATCAAGAGCGGATTCACATCAGATACATTGCATTTAAATAAATACATATTTCGCAATCATATAATGAAATATTGCGGGGATTTTGGCATTCCATTTGGCAATTTAATAGTCCAACTACATGTATATACCGATTTTGTACCAAAGTATATTCAAAAGAGACTCGAATGTGAGTACCGATGATTAGCATTTGCGAATCCGCTCGGTATATTTCGCTTTTCAGGTGCTAACCAAAAGCCACAACATAAGTCTAACCAAATAGATCAACCTTTGTAAATTAATTATTTGTTTATCCTTTTTGACAGAGAAAGCTGACAACCGGATGTGTCCATACCAAATAAACTGTATCTAAGTCATTGGTAGCTGAGAAAAAAATAATCATATTTCGTTCAACTTAACAGGAAATGTATGGAACGGAAATGGAGGGTGCTGCCACCTTTCGCAAATTTACCGAGTATCGCTTAAAAAATCAAGCCCCTAGTCGTTTTCCTATAAAAACAGCATTTGGTGAGGTATGATATTACCTACAAAACAACATATTCACAACTTGAATTCGCTTGATATATGTCAAAAGCGAAATATGCATTTAACCGAGATTTTGCTTAAAGTATCTAATCTCTAAAGCGTAGGATACATGCTTGTTGTTTTTCCTATGGTCGGTGCTTTTCCCAGATGATTCGTACGCATAATGTACATCCGACCGCTTGACAGTCGCTTCTAGTACAGCTTCTTTTGTATTATTATATCCCTGAATGATTAAGAGTGGATGGGAGCCCAAGCTTTATTAGTCCTCCGCCGCCGCGTCATACGTTCAATGGAATGATAAGACCAATGAACTATGTCCGTCTGTCCATCTGTCTGTCCGTCTGTCGACACCTGGGTGCACTACTTTGTACGGACGAGTGTTCGGTTATCCTTCGATGGATTTGGTTTTCCTTTGGCACATGGAAAGAACATATATTGGAACTGTGCTTAGGCGTATTATTATGAAAAAAATCAAAAAATTGAATTTTGGCGATTTTTTGAAAAAAAAAATGTGATTTTGGGGACTAAGCGTGATTATTGATGGTAGTTTGTACGGACGAGTTATCGGTTATCCTTCGATGGATTTTGTTTTCATTTAGCACATAGACAGAACATATATTGGAGCTGTGCATAGGCGAATCAATTTTGAAACATGTTTAAAATGGCAATTTTGGCGAATTTTTGAAAAATGGTGAGATGGGGACTTAGGCAAATAGAGAAAGACGTTTTGAGAAAACGTTGTGAGAAAGACGTAGTGAGAAAGACGTTGTGAGAAAGACGTTGTGAGAAAGATGTTGTGATAAAGACGTTGTGAGAAAGACGTTATGAAAAAGACGTGTGAGAAAGACGTTGTGAGAAAGACGTTCCTTCTACGGATTCTAATTTAATTTCCTATGTTCTTCAATTTTCAACTGCTGTTAAAGTAGCGGAGGACTTAATCAGTTTCGCTGATCTACTTGTTAATATGATTATTACAGTTTGAAAATAAGGATTGATGTTTATTTTTCGCATTCTTATGTATAATTCTATGTTTTATGTGTGAATATATATATAATCATAATATTATTTAGATAAATAAATGGTACCCGGTAATCATTAGAAAAATATTGTATGATAGCATGGACTTTAAAATGTGAAATTTTAGGATGGTTATTATAATTGTAAGCTTTTGGAAATAATACTTGATAATAAATAAATGAACCTTAATTTTAAGAAAATATGTTTATATTTAAATACTCCCGGTATACATGTATATTACTCATTGCACAGTACATATTAAAACAAATTCAGGTTTTCTATAGTAATTTGTAATAGAATTTTGTCAGAATGAATAATTTAATATACCTAGCTATCATTATCAGGTCAAGCAATGATTTTATTATGATGATGATTATCCCTTGTTTGTTCATCACAAGTAATATTTGTTTGTATTTTGTCGACAGGGCTGGGGGCTGTATTGCGAATACCTGGGCAATGAGATGGGCATGTATGATGACGACCTGTACTCGCTGTAAGTTTTATTCGCGTGTGTCTTTTATATTTCCGGTAAGGTGAAGATTAAATTCAGGCCTTAATTACTGTTGATATATTGACATTTTGTTCCCCAATAATTGTAACTTACTAACGCAAGTGAACCCAGCCAGTGAAATAAATGGGTACCTGTCGCTAGAGAAGGGAAGGTTATCAGGCTCGCTGGGAGAGAGGAGTGGCGGACCCTCCATGGCATTGCACATGAGTCTGGCCCAAACGCTAAGGAAAAAGAGATGGGCTCTTCGGCGAGGATCAATGATCCCGTTTCGACTTTAACCTTTTTTAACGCAAAAAAATGATCCTACCAGTGTAGCCAAAAGGAATATTTGTTCAGTGTAAATTGTTTTAGAGTCCAGAAAATATAATAATACTGGTAAAGCACACACAATGCATTGCCAAAAATTCTTACTAAGTACCAATTTAAAGTTAAAGACGACTCCTATTTTACCTAAATGTAGCCTATATCTTGCTTCAGTAAATATTATTTCTAAAAAAGACATTGGAAGCAATTTTCGGCCATGTTTGTCTTTCAGGTTTGGGCACCTGTCGGATGAGATGATGCGCGCCTGCCGCCTGGTGGTCGACACCGGCATTCATGCTTTGGGGTAAGCATAATAAAACAACGACATTACTTCCTGTATATTCATAGCTTCTCTTTGATCCAATGTGGTATTTAATTGTATGATTGATTTCCACATAACTAAACCCACAGGTCGTTCAAAACAGTACTGTTCTATGTCGCCATATCGTATATCTTTTGAACCTTCTACATTTTTAACGTATTTCTCATAAAACATGCGTCATCAGCTTTGTTGTCTAATCACACCAGTTTAAAATCTACAGTAATTCCTCCTTTGGCCGCCAGATGGAGCTACGAGAAGGGCGTGCAGCTATTCCGCGAGAACTGCGCCATGTGTGACGAAGACATTCGCAACGAGGTCAAGCGATACATCACGTGGCCAGGGCAGGCCTGTGGTTATAAAGTGGGCCAGCTCAAGATCAAGGAGCTGAGGCAGAGGGCCGAGAAGGAACTGGGTATGTGTTTGATGGGTGAGGGTGTCGAGGGATTGAGTACCGTGGCTGGATTGACCGTATCTTTGTGATAGACAATACAGCAGATATATTTGACGCGATTCAATTTGTTACGAAGGGGCATTGTGATTCAGTCATTTAGAAGAAATCAACTTGCCAAAATACAGGCCCACATTTTGATATTTTTGGTTAAAGCTTCTTGAAACAAATAACAGCGATTTTACCTTTAATGTGTATTTGTAAATGTAAAATTGGATGTTTTCATGCGATGCTGTTCACCAAGCCATAGCCAAATGCATGATTTTAAATATGTTTCTTACGTTAAACGTGTATTGTAGGTGATGCGTTCGACATCAAGGAGTTCCACGAGGTGGTGCTCAAGTGCGGCTCCGTGCCACTCACTGTACTCGAGAACGTCGTCAACCGCATGATCCAGGGCGCCAAGGCAAAGGCCAAGGAAGCCGAGTAACTGGACAGTCTCAATGGAGACACACTTGCCCCCGGATGAGCTAGGACACTTATAGTCATGTCAACATTTATGAAGTCAGGGAATGGTTGTCCCCTATTGTCCTTGATACTCTTTTGGTGATTGGGGCGTTACGGAAGCAATGTGAACGGGACGATATTTGTTGTATCATGAAACCTTTCCAGCTACACAATCCTTGTACATCTATGGATAGTGCAATAAATAGTGATATTTCAGTGCCATAATTAGTTATTCAAATCACTAGGCAATTTATTAAGTTCGTATGAAATAAATAAATAACTTAAAAAAACTAAATTAGTTCGATGACGTGAGAACAGAGTTGCAATTTTGTGTTCCACTTTATCAGAATTATTTTTGTTTATACATTACGGTTTATACACCACGGTTGCCTTATGTTAATGATTTTCAATGTCGTTGATTTCCGCAAAGCTATTATTGAGACTGTGATATACATGTATAAGTATGCAGCCAGTTTGTTATAAAATTTAGTGTTTTGTGTTTATGTATGATTATTTGATAAGATTGTGAATCTGTTAAGTGTATTTTTTATGCTATCTGTTAAAAAATCCTAAATGGATACACATGACTAGTTTTCTCTAGGTGGTGGTTTATTAATAGGTTGTCGTCATATACGTGTAGTGTATGGACGCCTGTATGTCGTTAAATTTTGATTTTATCTTTGTGACTTGTTGATTATATTTTGTGCATATTCCCGAGTTGCTTCATTAATACACGTATGCTTCATTAATACGCGTATGCTTTTATTCAATAGATATGTAAATTATATGCGAATTACATCGCTCCTTTTTTTAAATATATGCTCTCCGAACCGAATTATTTATTCACAATGTTTTGTAAATTTGTGGGATGTATTGTTTTCAAAGTACACTTCTGATTTATTAAACACGCTCTAAATACAATGCGCTCTGAATTGTTTTATGGTCGAAGTTTTTTTATCTACAAGGTAGTGGTTTCGGTTTGATAGGCTCACTCGATGTCGCCGGATACAGCTACCTTTAACCAATTATTACATTATACGAAAAAAAATGAGTAATTTAGTTTGATTGTGTTTTATTTTATTGCATTTAGATAAAACTTAACCATAGTTTGGAGTTTAAATCACTTTTTTTATTCGACCATTCAAAACTGAATCTGGCATGTCTTTGTCGTTTCGAGACCAAGACTCTTCATTTGTAGATGTGCTATTTAAAAAAAGATGTAGAATTGTGTGGCATTACAGCCATTATAGTTTTATTTTGTTTAATTTGTCATAATATAAAGGATTACTTCTAGAATGATCTCATATTTATAAATATAGATATCATTTAAAGTAAAGTCTCTTTACGATCTTTTTTTGAGTATTGTTATTTTTTGAATCCATAAAGCTTGATGAAAGATTAACTAACACGGTTAGTATAATATTGTTACATGTGAATGCTTAAATAGCCATGATTAAGGAAATAAATGCATATCTATCACTAAAATTGATTGTTTCATTTTTGTTCTTTATTCGAAATAAATAAAATATATGTCTTACATAAAATGTTCGGCCTTAAGCATCTCATCTTCCTATTGTAAATTAAAATATCAATCTACTCAGTGTATTTGAATATATTTTTGAAGTGCTCTGGTATGCTTAACTGTTAAAAAGAAAGCAAACCAAATATGATGATTCCATTCTTTATTTTCAAATAATTCTTCACTCATAATTACAGTTTAGGATACATATATGTTTTTTTTTGTTATTCCAAATTAGCAAGGACGGAGTTGGTATATATGAAACAACCAATCGACATTCGTCAATAATTCGCTAGAACAATAATTGACCACAATTCTTTCTTATTTAAAGGCAAATACAATCTTTATGATTCAGAGCTTCTGGCATGGATATAATTTATGTACATGTACAGTATATCAATTCCAAAAGTCTGTAATATTATTACATAAAATATCGAGCTGTAAAAATGTTCATGTCAGAACGGAAATGTGAACATTTATCATAATCTTTAATAAATAATAACAAATAACAACTATAAAGGCATACGCATTATTAAACCCCACAATTCGATAACCAATGAAATACTTAAATTATACATGATTAAGTAGGCCTATATCCAAACTAATCATAGGCTTTAAAAAAGACTAATCAGAACTTATAAGTAATATCGGGAAAAATGTAAATTGCTAAGAATCTATCGTGAATATACATTATGAGACCGATACCTATTCTTTGAAGTTACTATCCACTGTCGGACAAGGTTAAATCCTTTCGTTCTCATTTGACACAAAAAATGTACACTTAAGTATTATTATAGATGACATTTACTAAAATTCGATTCACAATAAATAAAATATTATATAATATCGATTTACAATATATATACCGTTCAGGACCAGTAAGACTATGCAACACCAATGCCATTTCATTTTATACATATCACAGTTTATGGAGGTGGCGCCACTGTCGCCTTTAGGCCAAAGTTGTAACATAAGCCAAAATCGTATTCTGCAATAATGGTTGAGAGGTTGCGAATCTCATGCAAAATCAGATAACAAATTTTATGCGAAATATATATATATATATTTTCCTCAATCTTCGGCTCGACTTATATGGGCGAGGAAGTTTGAAATTCAATTTGTTTTTCTCAGCTAATGTTACACCTGGTTGGACTGGCAAGCGATGGCGCCATTATCCGCATAGGTTAAATAGCGGTATAGCCACTATCGCCCGCGCCATAAGCGGTGGCTTTTTAGTGACTTTTGCAGCGGGCGCCTCATACATTAGAGAGCGTGGACGCGTCGTAGTCCTCTTCGTCCTCGTCGGCCGCCGACGGAATGGTGAGCGACAGGTGGCGAGTGCCTCCTAAGGGCGTTGCTATGTCACCGTTGTTGTTGCCTGTTGATCGCAAGAAGAGAGAAGAAAACAGATGAAAACTAACCGTTTCTATAAGATCTAGTGGAACTCAGTAAATTTTAACAACAAACATACAGTCAAAAAAAAAATGCCGTTTACACTAGCTCCAAAAAATAATAATTTTATTCGATTTCATAAGGCGACTAAACTTATTAAAGAAAGGCAACTTACCTGTCCCCTCGAGGCTATCAGGATATTTGACACTATGCTTCATATCACTCTCGCTATCAAAGGTATACGACATGTGCTTCTCGCTCTCCTCCCTCTCCAGCGTCTGGGTGAGGCCTTCCTGCAGACTCATGTCGCTCGTACTGCCCATGGTGCCCAGCATGAAGGCCCGAGCCGCGTCCTCGTCGCGAGGCTGGCGGATCAGGTCCATGGACCCGCGAAACTCACCTGCGGAATAGGAGTGGTTTGTTAATTATAAAAGTTGAGTTTTACATATGTAAATGTAATTAAATGGGTACAGACTAACGATTTTGAGTAACTTGCCTGCATCAATTAAATTGGTTTATCTCATAGTAGAAGGTCGACCTGCTAAATGATTTAGTATGAGAATATGCGCTGGCAGCATAATGTAGTTGTGGAAATTTTTCCAATGAATAGATATCAACATCTTAATAAGAACGTATGCGACCATCAATCGTATATTTTCTTCAAGCATCCATCCAATCCACTTACCGGAGTCCTGTCCGAAAGTGCCCGACTTGCGGCTGAAATCCGTTGATCGAAACTGCCTGAGGTCGGCCGTACTTGCAAGATCGGACGTCTGCGTGGCCAGGTAATCCTGGGAAGCCAGCAGAGCGTCGACGTTGATTCGATCTGACGTCATCGAGTAGGAGCCGCCTGTGTCGCTCATCGTCTGTGTCATCGTTCCCAGCATGCCATCCTCCCTGCTTTTGCGCATCTCCAGGCTGCGACGTTTGTCAGGACTTGGGGCCCTGCCGCCCGGACTTATACCACCTGGCCGGCCGCCTATTGAGTATAATAAGTCAATATGTCAATCATGTTATGGCGGAAGTAAGGCTTTGGTATTTTTCTCAATATATTATTTCATAAGTATGCAACTTCAAAACCCTTATATGGGCAGCTCAATTTAAACTTTAACAACCCATGTAATATGCATACACTGTTCATAGCTTTTGAACAAAAACAAATAAAACGCTTTCATACCTGCACTTGGTCCGCCCATCAGACTACTCCCAGGCCTGTATCTCTTGACATGTGACTTCATAGGCGACGCCGACGGAATAGGTCCTGCGCTCGGATGGCGTCCGGATCCGTTCAAAGATCCGTTGCGTGACCCATTTACGGACGACGCCCCTTGACCTCCTTCTTGAGCGCCCACGTGCCCATCTACGTCATCATCGGATCGCTGGGGTGAAGGTCGTTTACCATCAACCTCATCGTCAGATTTTTCAGCACGTGGTGTGTTACCCTGTGCCTCATCGTCCGATTTCACCGATTTGACTGTGATCGTGCGCAGACCCGATGGCGGTGGGCTAGGGGTGCTTCCGCGGCGTGGTAAGGCCGTAGGTTTGTATTCGTAGGCTTTGGGTTCTGGTTGGGTGCTGTGGGATGGTTCCGGTTGTTGTGTAAGGGGCTGTTGTTGATGCGATTGCTGTTGATGATATTGGGTGGGAACAGGTGCTTGTGCGCTGTTGAAATACGGATCTAGCAGCTCCCCTGAATACAAAATACAGAAGTTAAAGAGTGATCAATGTTAATCAATGGTTATACATAGACAAACAAGTAGATCAGTGAAGCTGATTAAGTCCTCCGCTACTTCAACAACAGTTGAAAACCGAAAAAAACAGAGGAAATCAAATAAGAACATCAACAAAAATCCATCCAACGTCTTTCTTACGTCTTTCTCACAACGTTTTCCTTACATATTCCTAGTCCTCAAAACATCACGATATACGAGTAATTTTTCTTAATGTGCCAAGTCCCCAAAATCACCATTTTTCAAAAATCGCCAAAATTACAATTTTTGAGATTTTTCAAAACTAAAACGCCTAAGCACAGCTCCAATATGTGTTTGTTCCATATGCCAAAGGAAAATAAAATCCATCGAGGGATAATCGAGCACTCATCCGTACAAACTACCATCAATAATCACGCTAAGTCCCCATAATCACCATTTTTAAAAAAAATCGCCAAAATTACAATTTTTGAGATTGTTCAAAACTAATACGCCTAAGCACAGCTCCAATATGTGTTTGTTCCATATGCCAAAGGAAAATATAATCCATCGAGGGATAATCGAGCACTCATCCGTACAATCTACCATCAATAATCACGCTAAGTCCCCAAAATCACAATTTTTCAAAAAATCGCCAAAATTACAATTTTTGAGATTTTTCAAAAATAATACCCCTC
>LQRL01082402.1:38115-48614 GCA_001703475.1 Hydroides elegans | reverse complement strand
ACGACTCTTTAACTGAACCGCTCGGACAAAATCTAATAGATATGATAGTTTTGATTCAACTAACTGATAGCCCTATAACAAAGTTACCTGGATACCAAAAATCATATAGCTCAATCTTAAAATGACTTATCTATTTAAAGTAAAAGTAAAAAATTCACGAAAAGTGTCGATCTATTGAGAAACCACTCTACATGTATTAATCTAGTCATTGCATACAAAGTAACAATGGTAAAAGGGCTCGTTAAATTGGGTTTTCGGGTGTAATAAGCAGGGATGTATTTGGCCCTCGTGCGCACCTCATTCAGAAAACTGCGCCCAAAAGATCCAGTGCACCCAGGATGTAAAAAGTATAATGAATATGATGTATACATAAACTATAACTCGGAATTCACCTGATATCAAGACTCCGATTGACTCTCCTATAATCAATTTTAAATGTTGGCGCCGAGGGCGCAAACGATTTTAAAGGATAATAAATGCAAAATATGCATGTCTTGTATTGTTTTCTCAATATATCGTGTATTGTGCGCACCAATTGTTTAACTTTATTGATTAGTTAACAAGATTGTCAAGGACAATGACCCAGCTTTTGTGAATTAAAAATGTCCAACCGTGTAATGAGTACAAATTAAAGAACAAAATGTCTAGTAAGTTAAAAGTTTGTTTCTAATCAATCGATACAATTAATGTATGATGATATGACCATACACATGCGGTGATATCGGCTTTTGCAATGCAACAGGTTGTAAAAGCCAAATCTAGCATTGTTTCTCCGTGCGTTGTCGGTAGAGTTTTCAACAAATTTACACCAGGAAATGATTGATGCATAAACTCTAAAAAGGTTTTGTTTTGCTCGTCACAAATATCGAAATTAAAATCACCCACGATAATCAGCTTTTTTGAAAGATAATCTTTTCCGGAAAATGACATAACGTGAGACTTGAATTCGGCGACAGTACACATAGGTGCTTTGTAGACAACTAAAACAGTATAAATTTCGTTTGTTCGTATGTTTCTAACATTAATGATTTGACTTTCAATAGACTTGGCAGACTTGCTAGCATACATAATGACCTCAAATTGTGTTTTGACAAAAGTTGCTAATCCGTGTTCGGGCCGCTTGTTGTGACTGGTCTGTTGATCGTTTCTATAAACTGAGTGGAAACCTTTCAAGGAAAAATAATCGTCGCTGTCCCTTGCACATAATCGTGTCTCTGCAAAACAAACCACATCTGCGTCCATAAATGTGCTATCGTTTTTTATAAGATCAAAATGCTTGTTTAAACTTTGAGCATTTTGAAAAACTACAACCAGTCTACCATTTAACGAATCAATCGGTTGGAAACTAAGACTACAACAACCATACGTTCGCAGTCGATCCATTTCCGCAACAACACTTTGGTCTACTTTGATTTTTCCGTTCAAGCCATTTAAGAGATACAAGCCTTGCAAGCTTGTTACTCGACTAAAAGCTACATAATGATGATGTGGTCGGGAGCCTGTTGTCATATCGACAACTACTTTTACTTTTGTTTGGCCTTGAGATTTGTGAATCGTTTTCGCAGAAGACGCTTTCAAAGGAAACTGTTTACGCACGATAGCCTTATTTCTGTACATAAATGTCCTTTTTTCTGCCCATATTGGTGTCCAATTGGATGAGACATTCGAGGAAAAGTAATGGCGGTATCTATATCTCGTGTTTCTTCCTATATCCTGCTCAGGAAATTCTACCCATAAAACACTTGGTATGCGATTGTTTTCATCGAAGTATTCTATTCGCCTTAGAACGCATGGAGTACCATTACAAATGCCATCATCGACAGAAATATTATGAGTAGTGTCATAATAAAGCTCAACAGCAACTTTTAATTTCTCGCTGAGATTACCTGTTTCGCTCATTTTTTTACCTTTTATTTGCTGTAGAATTCTGTCTTTCACGTCATTTGAATCTTCTCCCAAAACAGAATCAATACATTTTATTTCTACCTTTTCTGCTGTTGATTGGCAAAAAATTACTTCATTATGCGCATCAACTGCCGCATTGCAAGGGAAAAGGTGAAGCTCTTCTTTTATGGACTGATAATTAGAGTCGGATGAAGAAACGCTCCTTGATTTGAGCATACGCAAGTCAGATATACTTTGAGAACCTTCTCGTAGCCGGTTTAGCATTTGTGCGAATTCAACATCATCTTTCTGTCGCATTATTTGTGTTAACTCAAACATTGTAAAATGAGACTGCCATAAATTTGGTGCTAAAGCCGCATACCCATGACTGCAATCAGCAAATATCCAACCATCTCCTACTGGTCGTAACTGAAACAAATCTCCCACCAAGATAATATGAACTCCACCAAAAGGATCTTTAAAGTTACATTTGATCTCTTGAAGACGTTGGTACAAAAAACTCAACATCCCGTTCCCCACCATTGAAACTTCATCAATTATCAAGACTGATAAAGCATGAAATTTTGTTCGAAGGGTATTCTTTTTTTCATCAGAGAGAGGTTTGTAAACAAGTTTTTTATTCGGTTCTATGCAAAACGCATTATGCAATGTCGAACCCTGTATATTATAAGCAGCCAATCCAGTATATGCACACAATAAAATGCGTGTATCCTCCGGATTCTGGCCAGGACGCGTAGATAGAAGTCTTTCTAAAGCTTGATACAAAACACGTATAACAACTGATTTGCCTACACCAGCACCTCCAGTGATGAATAACATAAGTTGTTCACTAGGTTTTGTTATTAATGAATGAACAATATGGGTAAATATTTGCCTTTGTTTTGTATTCAACGTCGACAAAAGTTTAAAATATTTTTCCTCGGACAATCTTCTGGCAACCAGTTCTACATCAGCATGTGAAATATGAGAAGTTGATCCTAAATCGAAGCCCAAATCATGATAAGCATGGTCTGCATTTTGTGGATTATAGAACTGAAAAGTATCGACGATATTAGAAGGTGCTTCAGAATCTTCAGCTTCAGTGTGTTCAATGTTTGGAGAAACATGATCAAAGTTATCAATGGTCTCTGTATTTATAGCTGTTTCAATAGCTTGGACCAGATCATGATTGGTGTTGTATTCTTGTTTCTTTGATATTATGTCTTGTTCGATATGTTTGTAATGTTGTTCATAACTATCAAAGTTTTTTAGGAGATCGGTGGTTTCATTTCGCCAAGGATGAAATAACATCAAATTTTCTCGATAAAACTGCTCAGAGTCAGTTTTTACAGAATAATTAACATATCGTAAAATTGTTGGTTTCACACGAAACTTTATCTTGGCATTATTATTAATGATAGTATACCAATATTGACTATTTTGTTTTGGTTCGATATTATCATTTGAATGAGAGCATTGGTCGTTATCACTGTCATCACTAAATGATACGCTACCTTCTGATTTCGTACTGGGTGCCTTTGAAACAGAGCGAATTGATACAACCTTGGCAACAAAGTCAGCCAAACAGTAGCTTTCCAGAGCTTTGTGTCTCCTGGCATATCTTTTAATGACATTGTCAGCGTCGATTTCAGTAGAATCTTCCGGAAGAGCTTCAAGTTCTGCTTTGCTTTTTAACAGAAACGTTCTTTCTGAAGGTGGAGACGTGTGAATAAATTCACACTTCCTACTCTTTGATGAAACACTAAGCTGCAACACCAAATAGACTGCTTCTTGCGCACTCACCTCTGATGCATTAAGAAACTTGTTTCCGATGTGTCGAACGGATTCTTTTAATGATTTGTTCCCCTGTTTAGCTTCTTTGCATGCATCTGCCATTAACTGACTCATTCCCTTTGCACTTTTATTGATGTAAGAAACTATGTACATTGCACATGCATAAGCATCCAGAACAAATTGGATGTCATGATTTGCTTTCCACACATGATATAAATCACGCATATAAGGATTGATTCTACATTCTAATGGTTCGCGTTTCAAAAAGACTTTTTCACTTTTAACACTGGTCTGAATGGCTTTGATATAATCTTCCTCAGACAAATTGACCGAAGTCAAAAAGTCATCAAAACAGATATCATCTTTGAGGTTATTTAGATTTTCTCGGACGGAATCATAGCTTTTCTCATATCGTTCACGCTCTTCTCCGTCATAGGGACGAATAATTGTGGTTTTTCTCATTGGAGGAAACGGTATACCAAATCTACAGATTGGCTTCCCCCCTTTTCTGCATGTTCTAGAATGTTTATGCTTTTGGAACTCTACATATTTCTCATTGTCTAAGGGAACATCAGAGCTACAAGAGGCAACTTTATCAATGTATTCAATTACTTCATCCTCTTCATTTTCACCAAATTTTGGAGCACTTTCGATCCAAGCCAACATATGTATATGTGGAGATCCTCTTTGCTGAAATTCAACTCTATAGAAATAATCTTTCATAGGTCCGAAAGGGCTATTTGGACTCTTCAAAATCAATTCAATGAATTTTGAAACTCTGTTATCAAAGTGCCGGACTGAACAAGCCGGGTCCTTATTTCCCAAGAAAGGGAATCGTCCTCAATATCGCTGGTATAATCTTTATTATCTACCAATTTTCCAAGTGTAGCAAGAAGCTCTGGCCACTTCAAATCATTTGCACTTAAAGAAATAAATAAAGTGGGTAAGCCTAATTGTCTAATCATTGCAAAAACTTCTTTTTTCTGGTTCTCCCAATATTGAGGTGAATTGCGAATAGTTCTGAATATTTTGTAACCCTCATCCAATTTTACAAGACTCTCTCCCATGTTATCTTTCAATATATAACCGGCTGTGTAATTTTTACTTTTGGTTTTACATCTTCTGACAGCAAGATTTACTTTTTGGCAAACCTGCTCAGTTTGTAATCTTTTCATCTTATAAAATATGTTTGGAATATGTAGGGCAATTCGTCTATCAAAATGCCTAAGTTCCCATTTGCATATATCGCTATAGTGAGCGTTTACACATCTTTTTTGGTTATCAAGTCTTCTTTCTCCACAAAATAAGGTTGGAAAAGCCAAGTATTCCGCGTCAGGATCCTTAAAAATACTTAAAGGTTTTTGACCCTCGCCAGGTGCTACACATAAAACAGCATTTTTATCAACTATTGGTTCTTCAAGTAGGGTCATAACTGGAATCCGGTCCATTTCATCAACTTCGCTAAATGTGTCTGAATCGTCATCGCTTTTGTCACTTATACCGTCTTCACAAGATATATTTTCCACATTCTCACCTATGTCCCAATCTGTATCGATTGAAATATTAGCCTCTTTATACAAATCACTTGTGTTTATCAAAACCTTAAGTGCTGCTAAAACAGCGGCAGGCCTCACATTTTCGGTTAAAACTGCGTGTTGAAAAGCTTTCATGCGTTTTAATTTAACCGGAATAGTCTCGGAAGCATTCAATGACCTTGGAAGTGCTCTAATTGTTGGTTCGATCTGAGCAGGTACATTAACTACTGAACCTCTTAGAGCAAATTGTCCCCCGCTGCCTAAGGATCGTATTTGCATGAAGGGAATTCTTAATGAAATAAGACGCTCTTCTAGGTTAGATAGTTCCAATTCTTTGGGTCTATCAGGTAAATGCATACCATTTCTGACAGACATTTTCGGCACCCTTAACTTTTTGATATTATTCAGGCAGGTATTGCATATCCACTCCTCATTGTCAACGGACACAAAATTAGTTGTACATTTTTTCAAAAAAGTTTTATCGAGCGACATTTTTTCGAGATCAGAAATTCGTCTAACTGAATGCTCAAACCACAATTGCTGACAACACGTGCAAACAAACGAAGCGCTTTTGCTGATTGCCTTAAAGAATTTAGATATACATTCGGAGAGGTTGGCGCCATATTTTCGTTTTTGTCTTATCAACAATTCTCTTTCTGAATGAGATTTCGCTTGTCGTTGTCTTTGTCTTGTGGATGCCTCGCTATGTCTAGTATGTGAATCGCTCCGTTTTCGCTTTTTACGCATTCGATCGTGTTCTTTATATTCTTCGCTTTCTGCTAGCTTTCGCTTTCGTTCACGATCTCTTGTAACGGACGTTCTTAAGTAGTCTTCTTGTTCACGCAATT
This sequence comes from Hydroides elegans, assembly GCA_001703475.1. Classification (NCBI taxonomy): domain Eukaryota; kingdom Metazoa; phylum Annelida; class Polychaeta; order Sabellida; family Serpulidae; genus Hydroides; species Hydroides elegans. Next base: position 42,553 of record LQRL01082402.1, on the reverse strand, counting down.
TTTTCATTCCTCTTGCTGCTCTTTCTTTGTTTTTGAGTTTTTCATTCACATCAGTTCTCTTATTTGCCATCGCTATGGCTGCTGAGTTTCTATTTTTTAGTTTTCCTGTTTCGGTATTTCGAATTTTTGCCATACCTGATGCAGCAGTTTCTCGATTTTTCTGTTTACCTTCTAAGGAATCGCGTATCTTTGCCATACCCGCAGCGGACGATTTTTTATTTTTGTTTCTTCCTTGCTCGGTATTTCGAATTTTCACCATACCTTTGGCTGCTGTTGTTTTATTTTTCTCGTATCCATCAGCCGTTTTTCTAATTTTGGCCATGCCTTTAGCTGCTGTCATTTTATTTTTCTCACATCCATCAACAGTTTGCCGAATTTTTGCCATACCCGAAGAGGCAGATTTTCTATTTTTGTGTCTTTGTTCTTCAGAAGTTCGCAATTTTGCCATAGAAGAAGCAGCCGCTTCTCTATTTTTCTGCATTCCCTTATCAGTACTTCGTAAACGTTTCATGGTTTCTGCTGCCGAAATATTGTGTTTAGCTCTACCTTCCTCTGTATTGAGTAGTTTTCGCATACCTGTTTTAGCCGTGTCATTGGATTTTTTACGAAATGCTTCATCTTCACGTTTTTTTTGCATGTACTGTCTCATGTATATTTTTCGTGACTCATTCTTTTGAAAAAGCTGTGATTTTTCATTTTGTGCCTGTTCCTTATGTTTTTTATCACGTTCATATTGATCCTGAAAATAGCTGCCTAAGCTGTTTTCTTGGGTAATTGCCGTTTCTGTTTCAGAAAAGTTGATTTCTGCACATTGGGTTTTCTTTTCTCTTTCTTTTCCATGATGGACAACAATGTTCGAACGACTTCCTGCTGACAAATGATTGTTATTCTCTTGAGATACAATCAATACTTTCTTTGCCTTGGATCTTTCATTGTGCTTCGCAGCATTCGAACGATTACTTCCTTGCACTTTTTCAATATTTTCCTGAGTTGTTTGTGGACACATGTTTTTGGTAAATTCAGCTGTTTGGTTCCTCTTTGCTCCTTCTTTCACATTGCGTTCGCCATTGTTCAAAGTACTTCCTTGCAACTTTTTAGCGGATTTGTGTGGGACCGATGAAGAAATGGTTGAAGCCATAGGTTCTTCTGCCGAGATTTGAATTGGAACTATTTCAAATTGCTCGAATGTCCTAACACCAAGAGAAGCAATAAATAGTTTCCTAAGGAATGATTTCAAACTTTCGATACCATTTAAGAAAACAAGAACAGCAGATCCTGTAGCATTTTGCATTCCATTTTTGTCCCTTGAATGGGGATCGAATACATAAAACTTATCTTCGGTTTTGACTAGTGCAACTGTTTGACCACCACATACAAACAAAGCAAAGTTAGAAACCTGAAAGCAAGCATGTAATGCTACGTCTAGCGTTTTTCTGATACTATTGTATTCACACTGTGGTTCGGTTCCTAAATAGGACATCAGACCGACCAAGAGAGTAGTGTCATCTTGTTCACATCGGATCATTTTGTCATTTACTTTTATCTGCCGTGGGAGCTCATTTACAAGAAGCATTCTTGGTTCCTCGCGAGTGTTTGAAAAGTATTCAATGAATCTTTGATTTCCTTCGATCAAACAACTGTCAACATCATCTCTGGTCCATGATGCAGGACTCGTTTGTTGACAACATATGAGAGACCAAAACGAAATGTAGGTACATTGAATTCCGGGATGTTGAAATATAGGGTTTCCTTGATGCATAGAACCACATAACACCTTGGAAATCGTGTGAGGCTCAGCAGGAAGCAATCTAGCAACATCAGAGTACATTGGCCTTGATTTTTTAGCTGGATTACTAGTTTCCTCGCAACTTTTTGCCGAGATGCTGCTTTTACACTTGGAATTCATGATATGTAAAGAATTCGATGCAACATTAGTATGCCGTTCCGGTGTAACGACTCTCACGACATCAGAATACGACAAAGTTGATTCTTTAGCCTGTTTTTTTGTCTCTTCACGGCGTTTTGCCGAGGTACTTTTTCTTCCCTTTTTAGGCATTTTGAAGGATTCTTGTGTCAGGAATTATGCAATAATTCTACGTATTTCACTCCTTTTAATATCAACTGAATCTGAATTTGACTTAATCTTGAATTGTCTAAATTAATCTTAACAACAAAAACCTTTTTCCTGATCGAGTGAATCCGCAATCCTGCTCAATTGTTAAGACAGTAGATAGGTTTCTATGATAAGAGATAATATGATGGGAGCGAGGCTGACACTTATGTAGACATGTAATCCGAATGTTACCCTGATTTCGCAAAGATAATATTCACTTATCTCCTCCGATTTGAAATTGATGTCTGTCAATTGATAAATTGCAATCGTTTTAAAAATGACTCTTATGTCTCCTCCGAGACTCTTATCTCATCCTAGATCAAATTCAACTCTCTTTTATCTCCTCCGATACTCTTTATCTACTCTGAGATCAAAATAATAAATTTCACAATAGCTCTTTTGTCTCCTTCGAGACTATTATCTCCTGCAAGATCAATTTCAACTTTACAATAGCTCCTTTGTCTCCTCCAAGACTATATTATCTCATCCGAGATCAAAATCAAATTTGAAATAGCTCTTATCTCATCCGAGATCAATTTCCACTTAAAAATCACTCTTTTGCCTTCTCCGAGACTCTTATCTCCTCCGAGATCAAAATAAACTTCACAATAGCTCTCTTGTCTCCTCCGAGACTATTATCTCCTCCGAGATCAATTCAAAATTTACAATAGCTCTTGTGTCTCCTCCGAGACTCTATTATCTCATCCGAGATCAAAATAAACTTTGCAAAACTCTCTTGTATCCTCCGCGACTATTATCTCATCCGAGATCAATTTAAACTTCACAATAGCTCTTGTGTCCCCTCCGAGACTCTATTATCTCATCCTAGATCAATTTAAACTTTACAATAGCTCTCTTGTCTCCTCCGAGACTCTTATCTCATCCGAGATCAAAATAAACTTCACAATAGCTCTCTTGTCTCCTCCGAGACTATTATCTCCTCCGAGATCAATTTAAACTTTACAATAGCTCTTTTGTCTCCTCCGAGACTATATTATCTCATCCGAGATCAAAATAAACTTCGCAATAACTCTCTTGTCTCCTCCGAGACTATTATCTCCTCCGAGATCAATTTAAACTTCACAATAGCTCTTTTGTCTCCTCCGAGACTATTTAATCTCCTCCGAGATACAATACAGGTCATAAAAATCTCTGTTTGTGCTTGTTTGTGCGTATCTCCTCCGAGATAGAAATGCCCTCCGGCAGGTGTGTTGCCTTCTATATCTCCAACTTCAAGCGAAGGCAATCTTGAAGCAGACGAGTGTTGAAAGCTTTTTTAAGGCCGAAAGTGCTTTCAACAAGATTGAAAGCTTTTAAAACCAAATTAGCTTTCAATGAGTGAATTTTGTGTTTGAATTTAGATAAATCGAAAAGCAGTATTAAATTACTGTATGCTGCAAGGAAGAACAATCGGAATATTGTACAACGGAAACGTTGGAAACGGCAAGTTTGTCTCCTATTTTGATTTAGCAAATGTACTTTTAATGACGATGACCAAGAACATATATCCGAGTGTATATACGAACGATTGTTTTCTTGTCTCGGTTTCAATAGACAAGTTATATCTGCAATATATTTAATAAGTCTTTACAGTTTTATTATAACCCACACTATCAATAATTGTTGAATCTTTAGAAAACAGTGATATGATCCATTGTCAATAAGCACATTTCCGTCGATATATTTCTTATGGAGTATAGTTCCAGTTTTATCATAAGTATAGTCTTTCTACAATATAACTCACAACTTTGCCATACTCACTATGGCAAATTAATTTGATTGTTCTCAAAAAGGTTTTGCTTGATTGTTAGTTCACATATATCCACAAATAAATGTTTTAAAGAATTGAAAAGTACAACTTGTATTAATAAATATGAACTTATTGAAATAGTAAGCTCAATAATCCAATTTGTTTATTCCACTTATTTATCCAAGTGTATCTACTAATCCAACTGTTGTCTATTCTTTCTGAAACAAAAAAAAATAGGAATTAGCAACAGACAAAATGGAGTTTGAACATGTCCAATTCAAAACGAAAAAATATATGGTGTCCTAAGTATAGTGACAACGCAACGTTAAAGTGGACGGATAATCATTTACTTGATTTTCATTGCTGCGCCATATATTAAACGTTTTAAACCGAACAATATTAAACGTATCAGAAATTGCACCAAAAAAAGGCGGGTACAAGTTGGAATAAAACCTATCAAACGACAACCAATCGCATGCTAAGCACCTCGTAAATAGGAATAAAGGCCATTGCAAAAAAAAACTTGGTGCAACGTTTGATAAGCGCTTATGAGAATCTCCCCGCATCTGTCAGCT
>LQRL01082402.1:19156-29386 GCA_001703475.1 Hydroides elegans | reverse complement strand
GGGCTAGTCGATTCAAGTCCTCCTGAAGACTGGATGCGTCAGTGTTTGAGTTTATGGCGAGATACATTATGGTATCGTCGGCGAAGAGCCTTACTTTCGATTTCACACTGTCAGGAATTTCATTTATATAGAACAGGAAAAGGCACGGGCCGAGGACTGGCCCTTGGGGAACCCCGGAGCGCACACGCGCTGTATATGAGCGAGCACCTTCTAGGACTACAGTCTGGGTTCTCTCCGAGAGCCAGTTTTTTTTATCCATTTGTTTGTGCGCCCCTGGATACCGTAGCGATGAAGCTTGTCAACAAAGAGGGAGTGGTTAACTTTATCAAAAGCTTTCGAAAAGTCCATAACTATTACGTCAGTCTTGTTGTCGCCTTGTAACATATTGACTATATCATCTATGAAGCCGATAAGTTGGGATTCGCAAGAACGTTTGTCTCGGAACCCCATTTAAAGACTATAGAGTAGGTTGTTTTTCTTGCCGTTGTTCATGATGGCACTGGTTATTATATGCTCGAGTAGTTTACACGGTATACTGGTTAATGATATAGGCCTGTAGTTCGCAGGGTCGCTCTTCTTCCCTTTCTTGTAGACAGGTGCAACATCTGCTTGTCTCCAGTCTTCGGGAACTTCGCCTGTCTCGTACGAACGCCGATATATGGTTGTGAGGATTGGTGCTATGACGGGAGCTAGCTGCTTTAGTATGCGCGCACTAATTTTGTTCGGTCCTGCTGCCTTGTGGACTTGGAGTGATTGCAGTAGTTTAAGAACATCTTTTTCGGTTATATTGATGTCTGCCATGTATGGATGTTCGGCATTTTGTGTTCGTTTCGCGTTTGTATGATTTTCATAAGAAAAGACGGATTCGAATTGCTCGTTGAGTAGGTTGGCCTTTTCTCTGCTGGTTACTGCATGCTTGCCGTTTGCGTTGAGTGGTGGTACGCCGGTGTAGTCTTTTCTATTTTGTTTGGTGAATGATTAAAAACGCTTCATGCTGAGGCAGGATGACTCTTTGCTTTCGGTGTCTTCTGGTGTTATAATGGATTCAATATACTTCCAATAGGCCCTTCTTGACTTGATCTGGATTTATCTTTTGATGTTTCTGAGTTTTTCTTCATCAGACCTAAAGCTTGATGTTGACCAATTGAATTGCCGCTGTTTTTTTCTTCTTGTTTTTGTCACGTCGTTTGATTAGTTTGATTATTTTCGGAGTGATGTAGGGCAGGCTTTCTTTTACTTTCAGCATTTTCGTTGGTATGTACTTCCGCATTCCCTCGGTGATGGCATCTTTGAATAGGCTCCAAAGGTCGAACACTGAGGCATTCGTAGACTGTTATATTTGGTCTCTTGTTTCTTTAAGGTCGCGTTCAAATATATCCCAATCCGCTTTCCTGTATATCGTTACGTTACGCGGTTTCTGTATTCTTCTGGTTGGTTTGACATCTAGTTCCATCAAGGGACAGTTATGGTCGGATATTTCTGGTGCAACTGTGACCTTCATGACTTTGGCGGGAATATTAGTGAGGAATAGCTCCAAAGTGTTTGCTCCGCGAGTGGGATCAACAACTATATGTGCTAGGCCTTTGTTCTCAATAATGTCCCTAAACAGGTAGTGTTGATTTGGAAAACGACAGTTATGTTTGAGTTTTTGTTCTTTCCAATCCCATCCGGGGAGATTGAAGTCACCGCCTAGAACTATTTGTTCCCCATGGTCCCCTATTCTATTGAGTGAATTTTCTAGCTCTTGAAGCGTATGTTCTTCATTTTCGGATGTTTATTTAAGAAAATATATTTCAACTTATCGCACATCAATTTGAATTAGCTCATTCAAAATTTGTGTAGTAAATATGCTAACTATGTTCAATATGTTAACGGCATCAGAGAGTTTGAGCAAAAAATGTATTTTTGCGACATTTTGCGAAAACGCTTTAAGTCAACCACCTATTGTTGGTGAAATTTTTCTTATAAGCGCAGTGTTAGTCTATATCTCTGTTGGTTGTCTTTAAGTGTCCGAAACTAACTTTTAGTCAAATGAATAATTTTGCCCAAAATGTCTTGTGAAAAAGAAAAATGAACAAGTTTTCGCAATATTAATGAAACAACGAGATTTTTCAAATTACGGTATTGTATAAGTGTCCTTGACCTTCGTAAATGTCAAGTTTATTTCCGGTTTAAAAAAGAAGATATTTTACCTAAATACAACGCAACAATGCTTCGAACAACTCTTTCAGCCATTGTAAAGTAAGTTTAAATACTTATTCATCCAAAACATTCCGATATTAACTACTGTCATTGCATCGATTGTACAAACCAGTGTTTTTTTGCATCGGTCCGCAACTTTAAAGTTCTCAAAACATGTTCACACAACCCTCGTTGTCGTGGATATTATAAGCTGCATGTAACAATTAAGCATGAAAAACAAAGCATTGATAAAAAACATAGCATTGTTAGAAAAATGAAGCTTAATGAAGAATCAATCGTATTAGTGCTCAATTGGGGACCAGTGTACTGATGTAGATTTGAGGAGCCTGTCCGTTTGTTTCGCTTTCTTGTACGGGCCAAAGGCTAGAGCTTGACAAGATTAGATGGAAAGCCATAAGAGACTTTGTTATATGCGTAAATTAAAGGTCTCGATGTGTAAATTTACTTTTTTTTTGATTGATTGATTTTATTTAAGTCATAATCAATAAATATACATGCAAAATACATAAGAAAAGAAATAAATGATGTAAATTCGGACAATGGCACATATATAAATTGATAACCACTTAGGATAACCCATAAAGCTCAATAAGCTTAATTCCAATGGGATCCCTGAGTTAACATACGGATACTATGACACGCTAGCACTTGACAAACATATAGAATTTCTGGCGATACATAAAAAGCAAGAAAATAGACAATATTGGAATATCTCCATCGAAGAAAGATGGTAACCTATTCTATGACAGTAAAACCAAAGCGGAAATATTATTAAATCAATTCAAATCTGTTTTCACTAAGTCCGACGGCGTCATTCCTAATACACAAAAGTGCTACCCTGATATAGACAACCTCGTTGTAACTGAAGATGGTGTGCGCAAACTACTCCAAAACATCCATACATCGAAAGCAGAAGGGCCTGACCTCATCCCGAATATAGTGCTGAAGCAATGTGCCAAAGAAATAGCCCCGAGCTTTACGTCTACATTCAACGAGTCAATAGAAACTGGTGTTATTCCAAAGGACTGGAGAGACGCAAATATCTCGCCTATATTCAAAAAGGGAGATAAACACTCACCCGAAAATCATAGACCAGTTTCACTGACATCCGTATCATGCAAGCTCATGGAGCATATCATCTGTAAGCACCTCATTACCCACCTCGAAAAGTACAACATACTTAAATCTCTTAATCACGGTTTCCGCTCGGGATATTCATGCGAAACTCAACTGCTTTTGACCATCGATGACCTCACGAAAAACTACACTAGCGGAACACAAACAGACGTCGCAATACTCGATTTCTCCAAAGCATTTGACACTGTACCCAACGATAAACTGCTATCCAAACTTCGGTCCTATGGTGTAACCGACCCCCTCCTATCTTGGCTATCAAATTTCCTTACCAAAAGAACAATGCGTGTTATGTGCGAAGGTGCCGAATCATCTGATGCAGGGCTCGACATTGGCGACCGAATGGTCGCCAATGGCGACTGTGAATTTAGGCTTGGCGACTGTGAAAAAAAGTCGGTCGCCAAATTGGCGACTGTGAAATTTTCCTCTATTTTTTTTTTTTTGTAATACTGTTTTTTTTTAATGAATGGTGACCAAAAGGTTATAGGACGGGAGAAACATGTTGTTGTGACCCATGCATGGTATTTCTCTTTCTGTCATTTTTAGATATGAAATCTAATTTTAATGTCAATTTTGCATTATAAACAACATGTCTCTTGCGTTTCATATAACCTAAACCAGGGGTGGAAAAGATAATTTTTACACTCGCCAGGGTGGCGAGTGAGTCAGATTTTACACTCGCCAGTGGAGATTTACACTCGCCAGGAGGTCAAAATATGCAAAATGAAAAACGACTAAAATGTGGGCTCCCTGAAAGTTGGTTTGCATGTAGACAAAGTTATTTATACGAATAAATGAGAGCCGAGAAATTATATCAAACAAGTATTCAGTGAACACGAACAGGCCCCAACGCCCCCAAAGTCGTTTTCGAGTATTTCAGAAGTCTCTATGACCTTCCGTTCAAAAGTTCTATCCCGTACAAGCTCAAGTCTTGAAACCGCTATTTTTGGCTATTTTGGCCAATTTTACAACTTCCGGTCGGGTGTTTTTGACCGAAATGGTCATAAGGCACATCTACGGACCAAGACCTTTCATTTGAGCCTGTAACCTAAGTCTCTATGACCTTCCGTTCAAAAGTTCTAGCCCGTACAAAAAGGTATGACGGACAGACAGACAGACAGGCGGACAGACGGACGGACACCCAAAACCTATAGGCCCCCAACCTTTTGGGTTGCGGCCTAACTATTTAAAATCTTAAGATTTAGTAAATAATTTTTGGAACAATATGTTTTTGACAGTTAAGTTTACACTCGCCAGGCTGGCGAGTGAATTAGAATTCACACTCGCCCATCGGAAATTTCACTCGCCATGGCGAGTGTGGCGAGTGTTATTTCCACCCCTGCTAAACCATAGCTACACTTCCGAGGTGCATACTAGTGGTGCACCCAAGTGTTCACTGGTAACTTTTGCAGAGCTAGTATTGTATATAATCAATCTACCTTCACAATTGCTTGAATCAACAGCCGTGGATCTACAATACTAACTTGGCAAGAAGGCTAACGGAGCATGGGGCCGATGGTTAGCGGTTGCATATCTTGTTAATTCATTTTTCGTGTATAATCGAGAGGTTAATAATTTAGATTTGAAAATTAGGAGAAATATCACAGGGAAAAAGAAATTAGCTTCGACAAATGTTTAGGGACATAATGTCACACCAATAAAGGTGAAAACTCGTGTTTTATGTTTTTTTTAATGATTTATGACAAAAAAATCTGGCGACTGTGAAATCTGGTTTGGCGACTGTGAAATCACGTCGGTCGCCAAAATGGCGACTGTGAATTTTCGCATTTGTCGAGCCCTGCTGATGCATACGTGGAATCGGGCGTTCCACAAGGTACGGTGCTAGGACCCCTGCTTTTCCTATGCCACATAAATGACCTGCCGGAGCGCGTCAGATCGCAGGTCCGACTCTTCGCGGATTACTGCCTATTATACCGACCAATCAACTCCAGTGATGACCAAACCATCCTACAGGAAGACCTAAAGGAACTCGAAGAGTGGGCCAACACATGGGGCATGCGATTTAATGTCAAAAAGTGTTACATCATGCACATATCCCCTAAACGTCGAACCGACACGCACATGTACTCACTGAGTGGTCACATACTAGACACTGTGCAGGATAACCCTTATCTGGGCCTTCAGATTTCCGACGATCTCAGGTGGCGCAAACACATACAAAAGACTGTGAATAAAGCATCTATCGCTCTGGGCATGCTCCGCCGAAACCTAAAGTTTCTCTCTAAAGCCCACAAATCCACAGCGTACCAAACCCTAGTACGATCCATCCTCGAATACGGGTCTATTGTATGGGACCCTCATACCATTCAGGACAAGCAGTGACTTGAAAGGATTCAAAGGCGTGCCGCTCGTTTTATAGTCGGAGACTATAAAACCAAATCGGAGGGGTTTATGACTCAAACCCTGAAGGACATCGGCCTACCCCCGCTACACCAACGGCGACTGTTCAATAGACTCGTGTTTTTCCACAAAATCGCATATGGGCTGGTACCGGCAATCAAACGGAAGGATCATTTACAACCATTGGATAATGAAAGGCGTATAAGACCAACAAGCTATACTGGATATTTAAGTAAAAACCCGATCGAATACCAATCAAGGAATAATTCAAAGTGTTATGTAAAATCTCGTTGTATAAAAACTCGTTCTATCCAAAAACAATCATTGATTGGAATTCTCTGGATAATATTATTGTGATAGAACCAAAGGAAGACGCATTCAAAAACAAACTAAAAAGACATATGTTCAATTAAGAAATAAGCGCACCTCACCACCCGACCCGATAATGCCAAAATGGGATTCTGGGTTGTATATAAACAGAAACAGAAAGACCACAATACATAGTTAATAAACATAATCACACGATTCTCGTTTGCAGGATCTTTGCACTAAAAATTGTTTGACTTTGGTTTTGAACAATTCGAGACTACTAGACCTCTTTATATTAGTTGGAATTAAGTTCCAGTCTATGATAGCATTATAGTAAAAACTCGTTCTAGTAGCACTATTAACACGAGGAACGAGGAGGTAGTTGATAGACGAACTTCTTGTACCAATATGATGTTTAACATTGGTAAACGTAAAGTGATCATTCAAATACTTGGGGCTTTGACCATTTGCTATCTTGAATACATGATTTAGCCTAAGTTGAGACACACGATCGTTGACACACAGAAATTCGGTAACTTTAAGCTCAGCTTGCCCGATGTGGCTTCTAGATGGTAGATTTAAGATGAATCTCACCATTTTATTTTGTATAACCTGGAGTTTACATTTGTCTTTAGCCAGTAGTGAATTATACCATGCTGTACAGCAGTAATCTAGGTGACATTGGATAAGTACGATACATAGTTTTCTACGCAGTTGAGCTGAAAGCATATGATCATATCTATACAGGAATTTTAGTTTTCCAACCGCTTAAGTTGAAATAATTGCAACCATACGTTCACCAGATAGATTGTTGTCGAGAGTAACAAGATATTTGACAGATTTTGTACTTGAAATGATATTGTCCTTATTTTTGACAGTGAAAGCGTCAACACCTTTTAATTTTCTCTTAGAACCAAACAAGATACATTCTGTTTTCCCGACATTGAGAGACAGTTTGTTATCTATTAACCAATTATTGCAATTTTCTAAATATGTTGCTAGGGACTTAGATACAGCATCTGGACTTTTGTCGCATACTAGTAAGACACTATCGTCAGCGTATAACAATAACTTATGTTTAATAGATAACATATCATACATATCATTGATGTAGATAAGATACAGGAGCGGTCCCAACAGGCTTCCTTGTGGGACCCCGCTGGTAATATTGAGAGGATCAGATGAAATACCATTTATAGAAACTGATTGCTTTCTACCAGAGAGATATGCTTGAAACCATTTAGGATCTATACCTATTGCATTTATTTTGTCACATAGAATTTGGTGGTTTACACAATCAAAAGCCTTTTGTACATCAAGTAGAAGAGCACCAACGTAATAACCCTTGGCTATGTTTTCTTTAATGAAGTCAGTTAAATATATAAGACACGTTTCGGTTTAGTAGCCAGGTCTAAAACCAGATTGATATTCATACACAAGACCATTAGTTGTAAGATATTGTTGAATTTGATCATGTACACTTTTTTCTAGAACTTTTGAAATACAACCAAGTACACTGCTGGTGTCCAATGGAAAAAGGTCGTAACTAACATTTTGATGAAACTGAGTAAAATGGATTTTTCTAAATCGTTCAAGAATTAAGGCTACAGTCGATATTACATTTCAATAAGTTTGCATAATTGTTAAAGTCAGTAAAATGCATTTTATACCTAATCTATAATTGTTAATAAGTATATCATAGTAAAATAAACGCGAAAAATGTAATATTTTCAGAGAATATGAAAACCGTCGGTCCGTCGGTCCGGGACCGACAAATATTCGTCCGGACCGACAAATTTTAAAACTTGTCGGTCCGGCTGACCGATAAAAAATTGCCCATTATTTTAGGTGATGTTATGCCGGACCGATAACAAATTGGCCGGACCGACAAAATATTGGACATGTCGGTCCGGCGGACCGACAAAAATTTGTTAGTTTTCACATTCTCTGTATTTTTATGTGTATCGGACTGTGATTTATTACCTTTTTCACTTTTTGAAGTGTTTTACAATAAAATTGTACATTTATAAAGACACATGTGAATTAATCGTATAAAAACTGTTTTAAATGTATGACTCTAAAGCGCAATACAAACCAAATAGGTGTTATTAATTAAATGTGTGACTTTATTTGTATGGCTGATTTTAGGCCGATTTCTAGTCACATGATCGGTAACGTGACTTATATCAGCGTTTGGGATTGGCTGAGAACAGTTACGACCTTTTTGCATTGTAAAAAAGTGGGCGGTAAAATAATTCGTGTAGTTGCGACCTTTTGCCTATGTATAAATGTGCTTATACGGGCATATACGACAATGCTGGTAGGCGCAATACATGCGGAATAAAATCCTGATTGCAGAACTGTCCTTATCTCAATTTTGACAAAAATGTAGTTACGACCTTTTTCCATTGGACACCAGACTGATAGGGCGGTAATTTTATTATTATATTCGAGTTATTGGGCGAAATGGGCGAAAATATGCGTATTATAATTATCACCAAAACTTTAATACCCCTTCGAATCGGGGAACGGTTGGTTCCTTCTCGTGTTTAAAAAAATGCTTTCATACATGTATAAGCATATATTATCATTCGAACATTCTTTATAGAAAACCCACACAATGGGCCGCTGGTAGCACGATTACGACCTCCAGGAGCAAACACACGCTACCCGATCTGCCTTATGACTACAGCGCGCTCGAGCCCCATATCTCAGCCGAGATAATGGAGCTACATCACTCGAAACACCACAACACCTACGTCACGAACCTAAACGTTGCCGAGGAAAAGTTCGCTGAAGCAAAACAGAAGGGTAGGATATCTTGGACGGTTCCAAAAATTTGTTTTGAAAAAGAACGCGAAGGGGACATCGATACGCAGCGGGTATCATCTGTATACTATAGGTTAAAACGTTTAATCTGTTAACCACTCTCTCCTGTTTTCTAAGATTTGGATTTCTCCATATTCATTCAAAAACTTTTGAACTTTTCGGAAAAGATGCTTTACACGTTCCAACGTTGCCATAATCAAACATTTCATGATACAATTATTGACATTTGTTAAAAAAAAAAATAACGTCAAAAGTTTACACCCCAACACCCCAACAAAGTTAGCTGCCGTAAAAATGTTTAAAAATGAAAATTTACAAATCAATACACATTTAACAATCAAAAATGTATGTATTTTATTTAACTTCATTATGTATTTTCTAAGGCGACGTGAGCGCGATGATTCAGTTGGGACCCGCTCTCAAGTTCAACGGTGGTGGCCACATCAATCACAGCATCTTCTGGCAGACCATGTGCCCCAATGGCGGCGGTGAACCATCGGGTGAGCATCGCTTTGTATTATTTTTAATCGGCTCAAATCACATTAGAAGGCTACCTCGGTATATTGTTCATCTAGAAGCGTATTTTTGGGTTCTCAAGTGAATTTATCTATGTAAACAAATACTGAAAATTTTGATTTTAAAAGCATTTATAGGTGTGCCAATTAGCAAATAATTAATTTAATAAAAATATAAATATTCACACAAAATGTCATCTTAATGCCTACTTTTGTAAGAAGGGGGTCGCATTTTTTTCTTCCTCGGTTTATTGCTCACCCCATTATTGTCGTTGTTTATTGTTAATAGTTTACATTTTCGTGACTGATATGTCTTAAGTTGATTTTATCTTCCTAAAAATGCATGAACGCGTGGTATTTGGCTTTACATAGGCTGTTTGCAGGTTGTATAATCAATAAATTCCAAACCTTTATACAGTTAAAACCACTTCCAATTTGACAACTGAAACGAATAAACGAATAAACGAATACGAATAAACGAATACGCATAAACGAATAAACGAATACGCATAAACGATTGCTTACGAACAAACGATAGCTTACGATAGCTTACGAATAAACGATAGCTTACGATAGCTTACGAATAAACGATAGCTTACGAATAAACGAATGCTTACGAATAAACGATTGCTTACGAATAAACCATATGAGGGGTATATAATACAAAGTACAAAGTATTTATATTCACAACATTTCAATAACCTAATTGACACATTGACACTGCGATTGAATGTTCTATTTACCAGTAGAACTAAGTAGTTAAATATATTATTAGACATGGCACTATTTATGAACTAAAGGGGGACACATCGGTTATATGAAAGGGGGAGTCACTTTGCTTTGTAGATATCATATTTTTAATTGTAAAATTTATCATCTG
>LQRL01082372.1:0-10970 GCA_001703475.1 Hydroides elegans | reverse complement strand
ATGAAGGTGCTTATATCTTTGTATATAACAGCATTTCCAGTTTACAGAGTAATTAAGTGACATAAAAATATCGGCAACATTGAGATCACACTTGAGCAAAAGCTGAAGCTCATTTTTCTCATTTTTCACCTATACATTTATCCCATTTGCATTTTATTAGAACGGTAAATCATAATTCAAAAGAAAACTACTACTTAATGTAGGATCCTGTGCAATAGTTGTGCAGGTTCCCTGTTTGTTTATTGCTGTAATAATTAGTCGACTAGATTGATTAATAGACTGTCCATGCATATGGTAATAATCGACATCTTACGAATAATCTATAAACGTCACTTACATGGCGTCCATATACAAAATAGGTAATGCTGAATATGTATCATTTTGCAAGATGTTCGGATGTAAGACTCCTTTTCATGTGCAAAGAGAAAGCAACGGTCTAATGGATACAACTTTAAATAAACACAATTGTTATGTATCTATAATAAGAATATTATCATCGAATTGGTGTAGCTCCCGGTATATCAGCTACTTCGAATAGTGATAGAATGTATGAATCACTCAATTGTGGATTTCTCGGTTTCTTGAAAAAGCAAAAAAAAAAAAAATCTTTAAAAGTTCATTTTTAAAATTTCGCTGACACTTCAGTAGGCTAGATATGTTATTTATCAGAAATCGTTATGTTTAAATGCACTAGGTTTGCGTGTTTAGCAATCAAAAACCATCATATCTAAATTATGGTATACATTTCTGTCTAAGTGATTTGCAATACGAAGTGAGTAACGCATAAATTGACCACCACACACATATATACGTGTATAAACTGTGCATATTTAATGGATTTGAACTTAAAGCACGTTTGTGGCATATTACAACATATAACACATGTCAACCAAAAGCTAGATATAATTTCACCCTAAATATATCGATTATGATTATACTTCATTTACATTTATGGTATGATTATTTATAATATTATTTTGAAACATAATATCGGCAAGTAAACAAGCAACCACAAAGTCAAAGTGACAAATAATAACTGTCCATTTTTTCCCTTCAGTTCACCTTAGTGATTTCTTTCAATAAAGCTAGACTTTTACATGAAATTGCACACATATTAATACTCATGACAAACTATATGGCACATTTCGACAAAATAGTTTAAACATATATTCAACATAGTTATGTGGTCTAATATGACGGATATGATCATTTTCAGCAATATTAGACTGTTTTCAGCTATTCAACGAAAAAAAAAAATAAATACAGAAAATAAGAAAACACACTAAGCTAGCTACATTTAATCTGGTATAGGTTTTTCTAGTCTAGTTAATACAGTAACCCCTCGTTAATTCGAACTACTCGGGACCGGCGAAATCGGTTCGAATTAACCGGGGTTCGAATTAACCGGGGACCGGAAGTCGAGATGTTTATTAATTTACCATTGAATGATGGATAAGTTATAAGGTGTTAGGCAGCTTTATATCAATATTGTCCAGTTATACAGACTTTTATAGGCTTTCTTTTTATATATTTGGTTGGTTAGAATCTATGCTTTATTTAAAATCCGTTTTTTTAAACGAATTCTTTGGCATTAATCATGAACTTGTTGAAAATATTATGCTAATCAACCGCAACATACTCATAAATTCTATTGTGCATTTCCAGCATATTTGCATCCTCGTTAATATCCGTTGCTATAAGAATTGTTATAAGGATTTTTTTAATCAATGTCGTTAGGGTAAATTTTCAATAATTAAAATCAGCAATAAACTTGTTTTTTGGCACTTAAAAAAATATCAATCAATTCATTATGTTTATATCCAATGTATAATATCGCTGTTTCTGATGTAACCGTAGTTGCTCTCTTGTGTAAATTAACTGACTTACAAAGGATATTCAGCGTCTTTTCATTTTTTTCACATAATCAAGATAATCAATAATGGATGCGGATCTATGTCAACCTGAAATTGTCCCTTCGAACCTGTGTGCTTCAATTAGAATCAGTATGAAAACCCACCCCATCGTTCATTCATTCCATTGTGCTTCAATAAAAATCAGTTCGAAAACCCACCCCATTGTTCATTCATTCCATTGTTTTATCATCCTTTTGTTTAATGAGTTTATTGTCAAAAAGTGCACTTAATCAATAAGGTGAGTGATATCGCTTAGGATTACCACTCAATGGACAAACTATTAGCGTATCATCTTTTGTAAAAAGAGCAGTTAAAAGAACAGGTGAATGTTTTTATGTGTGGTCTAACGACATAAAGTGAAAGTCCTTACTCAGGAGAGTATCTTTAGTTCGACCATATGCAATAAAACTTATGTGAACTCGTCGTAAAAGACGAATATAAACCTGGAATTTGACGATATTTTGGCTCGAAATGAGTTCGAATTATCAGGGTCCTCGTTAATTCGAACTTTCCCATAAGAATACATTGGTCCCGAAATCGGGACCGGGCAAAGCAGTTCGAATTAACCGGGGGGACGAATTAACCGGGGATGAATTAACGAGGGGTTACTGTAGTTATTTGTAAAAATATATTACAGCCTATTCTCACCAACGATTAAGTTAACTACTTTGTATCTACTGTTTACATGATATGGAGGTAGCTTTCAAAACAGGCACTTTCAATGTGATACATGGACAGCAGATTAGTAAAGTAAAACCCATTTATATAATTCTACAAATATTTAGATAAACATCTCAACAAACAACAATTTATATCACAATGCAGAGGCAGGATTTCACAGAATAAATACAAAATGTGGATTCCCTTTCACGGAAAAAATATCCTGACCAAATAAATAACACGTTTTTGTAGGGATATTCATATGGATATTTTCAATGCCGTTAAAAGACTCACTGCAGACAGCAGCCTTTATTTACTGACATTAAACTCTTAATAATGTTACAATGTAGAGTCAGGATTTCACAGAACAAATACAGAACCTGGATTTCTTTTCAAATGAAAGCAAATCCCAATCAAACAATTAAGGCATTATACAGCAATAGCTGCATTCTCGAAACCATTGATGACTAATTTCAGCACATTCTTTATTTCCTGGAGCTGAATTCCAGCCTTATTATCGACCAAAACGTAGTGCGTTACAAAATGGACATTGAACCTTAACTCATTCTTATTCGTCATTTACTCATTTTAAACCCATATCACAATAGTTCTGTTACATATAATGCTTTTTCAATGCCGTATTTGACTCATTACAGACATCTTTTATTTACAAACGCCGAAATCTAGTCAGATATTCAACAAAGTAGTGCGGCATAAAGGTGACCATATAACTGTATATTACTGACCATATAACTCTATATCATAGTTTAGTATAGTTTTTATTCTTTAGGTCCATATCACATTAGGAGCTAGAGATTCCTTGGTCGCAAAGGCTCGCGCTAGATTGCCCTCTTTACAGAGGAATTGTAAAGGCAATACAACAAGATGGCCGCGTACACGTTTAAGTTTTTCCCGCGCTTTTACAGGATCACTGCGCGCCAAACCGGTTTTCTCACGGTATTCCTGCGAGATAAAATCACAAAGTGAATTTATCACAATATCTTTAATCGCATATAATTATTCTTAGTTTATCAGTATAGTTTATTAGTTACATGTATATAATTTTTTATTACTTGTTTTAATTTCCATTTTGATTTCCATATGTGAGTGCCAAATCATTCACAACAAGATGCCTATCTATATTTCAAATTAATTAATTTTCTGAGCAAGACCTAATCGACCTCCCACATAGTACACTACGTTGATAACATCGTTCATTAGGAAAAGCCCATTTTTATAATGTTCACAGCTCGACCTGGAGAGGGGGGAGGGGATGGGGCTTTTCATTTCTACCCTTGAACCCAAACATGACCTTCAACCCGTAGCTGTTGAAATGAATGTACGACGTCCTTCATAAAGAAACTAGATAGTGGGGCGGGGTCGTTGCAAACCATTTAATCAATAATAATAATGCCCCCCATTCCTCTTACCCGTAGCTGTTGGAAGGAATGGACCTCATCACTAGGCAAACACTTGAACACCTCGTCATACACCTTAGTATTCACCGACGCCTGTCGCATCCAGACGCCGTTAAGGAAAGATTTGATGATTGGATCCGTGATGTCAGGTTGGATGACGTCATCGGGGTTGATACCCAAGTGCTCTCTGGATTAATAAAAGAAAGATATACTTTTTTTGCTATAAAGCAAAGTCGTACTTAGAAATGGGAATCTTACATTGTAAGGTGCAGGAATACATAACATATGGATAAGGTTACAAGAGTTATTTCTTATTTTGATTCAGCGTTTTTTTATCTTTTCCCTTTAAAACATCGGAAACAATATTGAATCTAACAGCTAAACACATTTTTATGGGACTCAGCTAGGATCTACGTATCAGCAAAAACATGTGTATAAACAAAGATGAAAATAGGCTTAGGATGATTTGAAGCTCTCCGCAACATTTTAGATCAGAATTCCATACATTTGAAAGATAAACAGAGAAATTCACTTTCTACATAGGCAGATAGAACTCTTTTTCGAAACAATGTTTCGGTCTCGTTTTCGGTCTAAGATATCTTTATCCCAGTGCAAACATAAATCTCACTCACCTAAACAGAGACATCCGCAGCGTATGCCCAAACCTGCCCACCTTCACCGGTTTCCCTCCAAACACCCCATCCATAAGTTCTGTATCCTCAACGAGAATCGCCAGTTCGCTGTCGCGTTTTCCGATCATCGATCGATCGTTGATGTTCGCCGAACCGATGATCGTTCGACAATCGTCTACGATCATGAGTTTGCAATGCACGTAGACAAGTTCGGTTATCTACAAATTAAAAAAAAAACCTTGTTTATGTATGCAACGAAACTCAAACGCTAAAAGGAGCCTTATAGTTAACTAAAAATAAAGACCAATAATTGCTGACATCTTTTTCATGACATTCGATAATATCTTTGCTATTCGTGCTTTTTTTTTGATTTTGGTAATTAGAATGACAAGCAAGGTTTTTACTTCTAATACATCTATTAAATATACATCCTAAATGATATATGGATACGATTGACGTGTATGTAATCATTTAACATTATTAATGTTTTAAATATATTAAGATTTTAAAATTCATTTGCATTTAATTGATCTTAATCATGCCTTGGTCACAAATTCATGTACAATATAAAAGTGCGCTTTTCATATACATGTAAATATGACCACACATACCAGCGTATTATCCAACTCCCCGTGTGTTCTCAGACCGTAGAATGAAATAAATTTGAATGGATCAGGCACTCCTGCGTCTAAAAGGCGCTCGAGAAGGGACTTGCCGCCTGGAAAAAATAAGTTAAAACCTACATGTTGACAGATTGTCATTATGACCACTTGAATCACCCTTTAAAAAGTGACTGTAGACACATCCGAAACTATTCGGTATTAAAATGAAAGCATCATAATCAAACCAATAGCCTACATGTATAATCCGTATTGCAATTATTTCTCAAGTTTAGTTGGAAAACAACTCAAACTCCAAACCCATTCTTTGAGACAGCTGCATTTGTTATTCGATTGTGGCCGAGGACTAACTTTGAGTTTTGCTAAAAATGCAAGAATTGTTTGAAACATGAACTTGAATGCATAATTGATCCCAACCTGTTCATATCATAATACAGTACTTACCTCGGCATATTGAGCTATAGTTCCAGTGCGTCACCGCTTGTATAGCTGCACCTCGTGACGTTCCCAGTTCGCCCTCGAACGCCGGAAGTAAGGGCAGGACGACGAGCACTAGGAACTTCTCGTTTTTCCTATTAAAACAAGTAGATCAGTGAAACTGCTTAAGTCCTCCGCTACTTCAACAGCAGTTGAACATTTAAATACATAGGAAATTCAATTTTAAGACTAACAGTATCCATTGATGGAAAGCTGAGATATTTTTAATCCTTACGATAAGTCCCAAAATCAACATTTTTGGAAAATTCCCCCAAAATCAATTTCTTTTAAAAATAATCCATACACATGGCGAAATAAAAGATTGGAAGATGTTTTCCACCATTGTTGCGAACAACTGGTTCCCACAGATATAGCGCTATTCACATTCTATGAGTTATTTCCTATGCATCGAAATTTTGAAATCACAACGTCATTAAAAATCAAATTCATTCTTTTCTATATTTTGAAGATAATCGAATCGACCCCTTACTCATTCAGCAAATTGGCAATGGATGTTTAATATTTGGGAGCGTCCTATTAGGAACATATTGCTATCGAACAGAAACCCAAATCATACAACAGCTGTCAAAATTTGATTATCGTTCAAAATATCGCTTCCAAATAATGTACATATACAGGTCACATAGAATCTACAGTCTAGAACAGGTTAGAAAAAAACACAAACCTGTATGCATGTAAAATGCGGGTATACAAGGCTTCAGCTATTTTATTTTCTACAACATCGTGTCCCATTATAGTTACGAAAAACTGGTTCTACAAAAATAAACAATAAAACATTCAAGTACGCAATCTAGTAGGATGTTTTACTTTCATATACATGTACTGCAAAAGAAATTAAAGCTTTCATGCTCTTAAAAGAAAGAGGTTTAAATATTCTAAACACATATTTAAAACATAGACTATATCAAACATCAGGAAAATATCACAATCCGTATTCCTACAATAATGTTTACATATAAAGACTTCTAATTGGACGTGCACACATTTTGATATATAAATCTAATCGGCGATTTCAGTTTATATTAATACGAAAAAATATTAAATATCACTTTTCATTCAAATAAGACATATATTGAGAATAATAATGCTTATTCACTGATACACGGTTTTGTTCGCAAATTTACCCGTAAGCTATATAGCATATGATTTTATTTTCGAATTTAAGACTATAGATCTAAAGGAAAAATATCTAAACGGGAAATTTCTTTGAATACAGAGCATTATCAAGTTTGATTCACACTTTACAAAAAAGCTGTCAAGGTTAGGCCTAGGATAGGCCTATATATTAAAACAGGAAAACGCTACATACCTCGATGTAAATGAAATGCTTGGCGTTGGTGATCATGTCCACATAAGCCTGCATAATCGAAGTCTCCGTGTACTTGATGCCGGCCGACCAGTGACTAGAACTACGTAATATCTATGAAAAAAAATTATAGAGTTTTTTTACTAAAAACCTTGGTTTATCGTTTCTAAAACCACAATCGCGAGGACTTAACGCTTTAATATTACATTTTGTTTTATTGCACGGAAACACGAATTTCAACGATAGGTATCCTTGAAAATCGATTTCTTTCGCGTAGAAAATATGAATGTTTGAATTTCGTTAAAAGTTCTTATTCGTCACCTCGCGCAAGATTGGACGATTTATGGTAAGACTATTATCGATATACCGGTAATTCAACTACAAATATGTTAATCGATGTTGATGATTTGTAAAAAAAAAACAACAGGTTATCTTTAAGCTACAAGTATTTTCTTACCTGACTATTTGCCCACATGATATTGGGATCATTGATGACCATGGGAGGAATGGGTACATGGCGGTATGCCTTTGGAATCAACATCGGGTATTGCGCGTTGTCCTTTCGCTTTGAGATCTGGAAGATACAAAAGAAGTAAGTCTAAACTTATTATTTCATATCTTATTGTTTTTAATTAATTAGAGAAATATATAATATCGTTCTTGCCTTTATCAGTTTCGATCAAATTAGTCACGCCCTAGCCCTGGCGAAAATTCATAAAACTATAATTTCAGAATTTCTATTCATTTTTGTTTACATCATCGATTAATTTCCTTATAAGCACACTACATATAAAGCTTAGAAATGCTTTATCTATTAGTATAATGTTCATTTATTTCCTTTATCATTTACATGTAGATACATGTATCTATATAAAAAGTGACCTTTCCTGTGAACATCCGTTTTAAACTGTCTCTTGAATAAGCACTTTGACACGCACACCGAATCGAAATCGTGAAAATTCCAAAGATATTTTAACAGTTCTATATACCTTTGTAAAATTCCAGCGCTGTATGAAGTGCCTGGCCACATCCCTCGCTCCTTTTCCGAATACAACCGCGCCAATATCATGCCACGGCATACGGGGTGTCTTGTTGCGGTCAATGAAATCTGTAAAAAATATCAATTTTATCCTTATTTTAAAAGGTTAAGCTTAATGCATTCTATGGAATTTCAAACAAAATAATCAGGAGATCAGACAATCAAGCCAAAACAAAAACGGTATTGAGAAATGGAAATGTTCCAAGTAAATCCCGACCCCTAGAATTGATATACATGTAGTTTAAGGGGTAAAAGCGGGTACTCGGTATAACCGCCCGAGTAAAGACTTAGCCAGGAACCCGGTTTGGAAAATCGCTTCATTATTTTAACCCTATTTTTTATAGAGAAAAGAGGAAATCCAAATATTAGACCAATTTATTTTTTTTAACCTCAACATTATTTCAAATTTATTAGTGTCATCATGACATCAACCGCTAGTGCACTGCATTCCTATAATTATCATTTGTTTACATATAAATCGGTAACAAACTCTATGCATCCTCCAAAACGATTCGGACATTCTTACCATCAAACGGCCTATCGAGATCCACAAAATCCTTAATGATGAAGTTGGTGTAATCTTTGCCAATCCACAACTTGTAGTTTTCGTCTTCAGTTAGTTTGTTGATCGCATCGTCTGTGGTTTCCAGTCTTTGTTGTTGAAATTCTCTATAAGCAGATAATTGTGTCTGTTATTTTCATATATTAAGGTGGATGTTTAAAAGAATATTCTTTATCTTTTAGACTGATTTTAAACTGCTTGCCAATGTCTATGTAAAGGTTTTAACTGAATAGCATAATTGAGAATCAAAATGGATGTACAGGGAATGATTTGCTCCACAACCCCTGTTTCATTATCATGCTAGGCAATTGAATATTTAGCAGGACCGTATAGCATATATTCACCCGGAAAACCAGTTAACTCTCATATTTAATTTAGTGATGGTGACATAAAAATGTTTTTCTTTTTTTTTTAAACTGCACAGCATGAAAGCTCTGCATTTTTTAAAATAATAAGTGTTTCTTAATTGTGTTAAACCTTACGCAAAGTCAATCTTAGTCACTTGCACATCATGTTGTACTCCCATGCTTTTGCTTCGATTCGCCTTGAACGCCGCTTTCAGTTTGGCCGTTCTCGAATTCTCTTTCGTCGATGGCTTTCGGTCCATTTTTTCCAACTGCTTTTGGATCTTGGCTTCTTTCTTGCGTCTCTGCATCTAAAACGTGGGAAAAGATGGGCATTAAATATTTAAAAGCATATAATATATTGATTACAAATTGATTATGAGTATGGTAAATTCTTATGTATAACGTGCACCGGTATAAAGCCCGCACCTCATAAAATACACGGTTAATGTTTTTCAACTCGGTATATAACCCGCATCGGTATAATATCCATACCCTCGACAAACTGTATTACTTAACTGATTTTGTTAGTCATTAAACCATATACATATACACGTTTATGACGTGAAAAATGGTGACTACCTTATACAGAGTAAAACGATCAAATATGGATTAATAAATTTACAAATAGTTCACTACACAACTCTGTTAGTATAATACAGTACGTATAATCAAATTATCTTGATGCATAAAATGCTCATATTTCTAAAATATATCTGTATGCATCGATGCATTACATACATGAGTATGCTCCTTTGCAAATGTTACATGCAAAACCAAAACCTAAGCGATTATTTCATTAAAATGCAATATAATTTGTGGTTACGCATGCATTATCTTTTATTATTGCTGTTTCGCATGCAATGGATCAATATAATGTTATTTTTAAAGTGAAACTATTGTTTTTTATCGTGCATGACTACCTAAATGTTAGTAGAATTGCCAAAAACTCGTATTTTTAATTCAAAACGTTTCACTATTTTTAAGAGGCTAAATCAACTTGCAATGTAATTAAACTATCTATCTAAACCTCGAGTTTGTTTCATTATTCATCCATATAAAAGACAAAAAAAATGGACTCAAGTAGTCCGAAACAAATATTAATGAATTAATTAAATATCAAATATATATATTTTTAGAAAACATAATCAATTTCATCAGAATATCTTTGCAAAAATTCAAAAGTGTTTTAAAAGTCAATTTGCAATAAGCAGATGCAATAAGCTGAAAAGCAACAAATATCTAGCATATCTTTTTCAGGCAATTTATAGATGTTTTCACAATATCAAACAAACCTCAGATCCTATGTTGAAATTCACCGGATTTATGATTAATCCGGTTGTTTCGTCTCCCTTAAAATACCGACCATTAAAAAATTGGCAAAGATCAGATATTTTAGAGAAGAGGAGGAGAGGGGGGGAGGGGGTGGGGAGGAGTTATGGGAGTAATTGTTGCTAAATGTTGATGAGTCTGAATAATTCTTCTTTTTATCATGTAAAAAATATGATTTTTCACGGTAAAAGTAATTGGTCTATTTCATAATCAATGACATACTTATAAAACTTAAGTTACAAAATAACCGTAACAAAGGGGATTTTCGATCCTTTAAACGAAATTCCACTCACTGTCAGTATTTATACCAAAATTGATAAAGTAATAACATGTTACAGTTATCCAGTAATGAAATAATGTTAGTTTTATAAATAAAACAAATCCATATGGTATATAATTACATATTATGTACATGCATTTTGTTCCAAACATAACTTATTGCAAAGATGTTATTTTATGTTAATGGGCAAAGTGCAAATAAGTTTTACAATATATATACATTGTATATCAATAAACAAACCAACATGCATATACAATACTTAAACAAAACTAGAAGGTCAGTGACCTTGGATCCCCCGTGAACTTCAACAATGCGTATATGCAGGATGGTCAGTTTTTACTAAAATTAACTTTAGAAATGACGAAC
>LQRL01082335.1:21470-35724 GCA_001703475.1 Hydroides elegans | reverse complement strand
GAAGAATAGCTTCCCGTATGGCCAGGTGCTGCTCCCCGTGTGACGAGGTCCAAAGTCGGGGCGGGGGATATGCAATCCACGATTGTCTTGTTTGATTTGTGTTTGATTTTGGCGGCTTCACTGATTTTTGAGAAGCGGGCCATTCATGCTCCGACGGACACATTTCTAGTCCTTCACTTCAATCCTCAAATCGCCAGAGAACTTTGAAGAAATAACAAAATAACCAGTATAAATTACTGGCGCATAAAGAAATTTGACGTCTTATATGAACCTTAAGCAAGTTGTGGTACACTGTCCTTGGACAGTCTTGTTTCTCAATAGGATCTACATTCTTGACGAGTTCTTCTTATCGTCTCCTATATCATCCATATAATTTATGGCTGGTATTATTTAATAAAAAACTTAAAACGACCAGTACAACGTTATATCTAGATAAGCTATTTCTATGCAGTAACTCTAAACCCCATATCTAGTCTCCCATTCAGATATGCGTAAACTTTCTAAGCCAGGATGGTTTTAACTAAACTACATGACGACTCTTGTCAATTACAGACCCCTGTCTATTTGGAGAGGGGGGATCGCTTATTTATGTTCAGATTATATAATTTATTTTACAGAGGAGTACGACTGCACACTTGTGATTTTCTCGGATGTGAAAAAGCGTTTCTTACAGCCCAGCAAAAGAACGTGCACATGAAGTCACACACGGGTAATATTTTGCGTTATTTAGTTATTCATGTAAGTTTAGCTATGTACATTTATATGTAATGTATAAGTCATTAATAAGACATTCTCGAGAAATGAAACGTTTCTTATTGACGTTATATTTACTTATATTTATGTTTTTTTAGGTGAAAAGAACTTTGTCTGTTCTATTGAAAATTGCCAAAAGAAGTTTACAACAGCACAACATTTAAAAAATCATATGCGAATTCATACAGGTATGATTTATTTAAGACAATTCTATTTTAGTCAAACTTTCCAATTGATCTGAATCTCTCTAATTTTGCTGAATCCATATTCTCACAAATTCAAGTTTGAATAAATTATTCGGTACAATGCTCGAAATAAAAATTGAATAGTGATGAAATACTTATAGAAAGTGATGCATACGATCGTCTTTTTTTTTAAAGGAGAAAAGCCATTCAAATGTACTCATCTCGACTGTGATAAAAGCTTCAGGGAATATTCTAGTCTTAAAAAGCATCTTGTTGTTCACACAGGTAAATCAAAAGTTATAAATGATCACACAAATATTTTAATTGAAATAGTGTTAATGTATCGAATCCTAAAAAAAAGCTTGTATATGCCCTATACGTTTTGAAATTGATGTTATAAGGTTAGTTGAATTATCAGCAAAGCATAACAATTGGTGTGATGAATCAATTAAATTACACATGATTTTAAGATATTTACAGTCTGTGCAGTCTAGTGATCAAGATGTGAAAATTTGCAAAAAGATAATAATTATATTTAAAATTGATTTTATTGTTTGGCCTTTTTCGCAAGTTTGACATTTTATTTTATAACAGGTGAGAAACCATACAAATGCAGTCAGTGTGATCGAGCCTTTACCCAAAATAGTACCTTACATACTCATATAAAAAGAAGACATTCTGAGAAAACAGAAACGAAGGAATCAGCAACACCTTCGAAAGGTAACTCATTATTATCCCTCGTGAAAACGAGGGGATATATGGTTGAGCTTGTCTGTCTGTCCGTCTGTCTGTCCGTCTGTCCCGCTTTAGGGTACTTTGTGCACGCGAGTTGGGTATGAAGGAGTTGAGCTAGAGCTTTGAAATTTTATAAACGTATAAACCAAGGTCTGAAGTCGTGCCTCGTCAAGGTTTTATCTCGATCTGTTGAAAATTGTCGATTGTGGAGCACTTTAAAAATTGTCGATTTTCAACATTTTTTCAGATGCCAAGCACTTTGTGCAGGCGAGTTTGGTATGAAGGAGTTGAGCTAGAGCTTTCAAATTTTATACACGTATAAACCAAGGTCTGAAGTCGTGCCTCGTCAAGGTTTTATCTGGATCTGTTGAAAATTGTCGATTGTGGAGCACTTTAAAAATTGTCGATTTTAAACTTTTTTCAGATGCCAAGCCCTTTGTGCAGACGAGTTTGGTCTGAAGCAATTGAGCTAGAGCTTTCAAATTTTATACACGTATAAACCAAGGTCTAAAGTCGTGCCTCGTCATGGTGTCATCTCGATCGGTTAAAAATTGTCGGTGATGATATAAGATGATATAAGATATTATCATTTAAGTACGTGGTATGTGCTTACATATGCAAACATGCCTATATAAGCAAATTATTTTTTAGATAAGTGAAATGATATTTTTTCTTCACTTGTCTCGTCAGCTGCCCTCCAAAAACATTTTGCGTGTGATTTTATAAGCAATCATGCTTATATATGCATATTTATAAGCAATCATGCTTATATCAGCATATTAATCAGAAAATTAATAGAGATGTGTTAACACCTACCTGGGGAGCCTGGTGCATTTGGAATGGGCTTACAAAAGTAATCGTGCTTATATAAGCATATTTGCTATGTAAGTTAAATGATATATTCGTTTCACTGGCCTTGTCAGCTGCGTCTCAAAAGTATCTGGAATGTGCTTATAGAAGCATAATTTAATGTAATAAAATTATCTTTTTGCTTCACTGGCCGTGTCAGTTGCCTCTCAAAAGCATTTTGGATGCGCTATATGAGCTCGTGCTTATAAAAGCATATTTTCTTTAATTTATAAATTGAGGATACTTTTGCCAACTGGTCTCGTCAGTTCAAGAGATGTCTTCAGAAAGAAGTGAGTGATGATGCCAGATGTTACTCTGTTTTTCTTTCATCACATGATCTTGTTTATTCGCAAAATAGTTCGTTATTTCCAAGGTTAATTCAGTCAAAACTGACTATCCTGCATATACGAATTGTTGAAGTTCACGGGATATCCAAGGTCACTGACCTTCTAGTTTTGTGTTTTAGAATTCGTATTGAGTTAAGAGCTAATTGTTTATTGTAAACAATTTGCCAACAATCTGTTGGCTAAAATTTGAAGTTTTTAATTATGTTTTTTTGAGAGAGCTGGTGTTAAATGATTAGTAGACTTTTGATGAAATCCTACGAAAATGAACATTTGAGACAAACAACGTTGTATATCTAATCTGGTTTTAATTTCAGGCGATAAACTAAAAGTAAAACCTGCAAAGAGGTCAAGGAAAAAGGTTACCCAGACTAAAGAAGACGTAAAAGCCGAAGGTAAATCGAGCATCACTTTGATTTATTTAATATGAACAAATGAATATATTTTTGTTTCCAAACTCTCAGTCTCTCATTTATTTGAACCACACAATCGGACTAACGCTCTTTATCTTAACAGCTTTGATTATTTTTCCTGATTACTTCTGATTTCAAACTATTGTTTAAAATAAATATATTTGACGAAAGCAGTTAAAAAGTGATCAGGCTGTTTTGTAAAAAGGACATGGATTTACAGATTTTTTTGTTGAAGAGTAAATAACGCGCGTCTTCTTTTTAGGCATAACTTCGACCCAGCAAGTCCAACCTGGAAAAGACAATCTACAGCTTCTTTTGGTTCATTTGATTAGCGAAGGTAGGGCATACCTATTTTTGTATGAACATTTTAAATCGGTCAATAAAATAATTGTAACAAGTAGATCAGTGAAACTGATAAGTCCTCCGCTACTTAAACAGCAGTTGAACATTGAAAAACATAGGAAATTAAATTAGAATCCGTCGAAGGAACGTCTTTCTCACAACGTCTTTCTCACAACGTCTTTTTTCATAACGTCTTTCTCAAGACGTCTTTCTCAAGACGTCTTTCTCACAACATATTTCTCACAATGTATTTCTCACAACGTCTTTCTCACAACGTCTTTCTCAAAACGTCTTTCTCATAACATCTTTCTCACAACATCTTTCTCACAATGTCTTTCTCACGTCTTTCTCACAACGTCTTTCTTTCAACGTTTTCCTTACATATTCGTAGTTCTCAAAAAATAACGATATACGAGTAATCTTTCTTAATTTGCCTAAGTCCCCAAATCACAATTTTTCGAAAATTTGCCAAAATTACAATTTTTAAGGTTTTCGAAAAATAGAACGCCTATGCACAGCTCCAATATATGTTCTGTCTATGTGCCAAAGGAAAACAAAATCCATTGAGGGATAACCGAGAACTCGTCCGTACAAACTACCATCAATAATCACGCTAAGTCCCCGAAATCACAATTTTTCAAATATTCACCAAAATTTAAATTTTTACGATTTTCGAAAAATAATACACCTATGCACAGCTCCAATATATGTTCTGTCTATGTGCCAAAGGAAAACAAAATCAATCGAAGGATAACCGAGCACACGTCCGTACAAAGAAGTGCACCCAGGTGTCGACAGACGGACATGGTTCATTGGTCTTATAATCCCATTGAACGTATAAAAAACTTAAGTTTTTTTTTTGATAGCTCAATTGTTTGTTGTAGTGACGGACGGACAGTACTGAATACTATAGTCATCCGTTTTGCGCTAACGCGGCGGCGGAGGACTAAAAAAAAAAAAAAACAACGAAACGTTTGTATCTGAAGTATATATTTGATGTACATGTATATGGTACCATATCGGTGGACAAATAAGCCGGCAAAAATAAATAACATAGACAGTTTTCATAAAAAATGAGCTCTAAGATACACCCCTATATGTTTTATTTTCACAGAAAGCGGATCAAAGAAGTTAGATAGCGCTTCCTCAAAAAGCCCGTCCTCGCTTATGCCCGGTAAAGACGTGCTACTGGTACCAACAAGAAAGGAAATGACGTCACCTATTTCTCAATTGTCTGCGATTGACACGTCATCAACGTCACAAAAGAACGTCATAGTTGTGTCGCAACCTAGTGATAATACAGTGGTGCCAAGTTTCTATGAGCAGCATTACATGGACATAGAACGTGAATGTGATGTACAGACACAAGACAATGATTTTCATTTTTATACGGAGGTAACAGATCATCCTATGGAGAGTGCTATAAAGCAAAATAATATCGTTTTGGAAGGAACTTGACATGAACACAATGTCGGCATTATTATGGAAATGCATTTTCACATATCAGTGATAGAATAAAATGAGTGACAAATTTGACTTCTCTTTCGTTTGAAATCCACGAAAAACAAGACAATCGTGGATTGCATATCCCCCGCCCCGACTTGGTACCTGGTCACATGGGAAGCTATCCCCCATTCGGTTTTCAAAACAAACTGTTTGCAATGTAATTCTTTTGCGAAATCGAAAAGGCGTCAACTTCAAGATTTTTTAAATGCAACGTTCTTCTCCTCAAACGTAAAACAAAATCTCATTAGACATAAACGTCAGTTTGCCTGAAAAATTAAAGCTTTTATTGCATAGAGGGAAAGTCTGATCAATCGTCAAATAACTTTCATTGGCAAGGGTTTCATTGGTCTACTATGCATATCCTTAAAAAAACGCGAAAATTCCATTTTGAAAATTCAAAATTATACTTGCGAGGCACAGCTTTGGTATAGGCATATATTCTTTCTAGCTTTATAATTTCATCTGATTATGATGTCTCCAACACGTATGTTTGTTGTTTTAGGGGAATATGTCATTGGTACATAAATGGATGTACATATCGTGAAATGTGATTTCTTATGTATGTATCGTTCAATTATTCTATTCTGAAGCCGAACTGTGATAAATAATGTGAAGTTCATTTACTTTCTCATTCAAATATTGCCAATATATTTTCAATATAGATGTGATATTATAAGGAGTGGACACCAACCTACTCTTTGGCCAAATGGATATAGTGGTTGACTTACGGCTTGGACGAGTGCACAACAGCACAGACCAGACGGCGTGAGTTCAAGCCCAGCACGTGGACACACAAATGGTATTTTTTCGAAATAGTCCGAAACTTCAAATAATCGTAAAAATTATAATTTTTCGAAAATGTCAAAAATAACCTTGCGAGTCACAGCTTTCGTATATATTCTGTCTAGCTGTATAGTCAAATTCGTCTCCAATGAACAGTAATTGAGATATCGCCTGGACAAAACTATTACGGAAAACGGCTAAGT
The DNA here is from genome assembly GCA_001703475.1 of Hydroides elegans. Classification (NCBI taxonomy): domain Eukaryota; kingdom Metazoa; phylum Annelida; class Polychaeta; order Sabellida; family Serpulidae; genus Hydroides; species Hydroides elegans. Next base: position 29,611 of record LQRL01082335.1, on the reverse strand, counting down.
CCAAAACTTCCAGAAATAGCCAAAATTACATTTTTTCGAAAATTTTAAAAATAACCTCGCGAGGCACGGCTTTGGGATATATTCTATCCAGCTGTGAAGTTTCATCCACCTACAGTTAACAGTAAGTGAGATATCGCCTGAATAATACTATTCTGGCTAAGTCCAAAACATTAAAAAATCGCCAAAATTACTTTTATTTCTCGAAAATTTTAAAAATAACTTTACGAGGCACAGCTTTGGTATATCTTCTGTCTAGCTGTGAAATTTCATCCACCTACAGTGAACAGTAACTGAGATATCGCCTGGACAAACTCATCTGGACGGACAGACAAACGGACGGACGGACACGGTTCGTTTCTATATTCCCCGCCCCCGGCTAGGGAGGCGGGGGATAATAAGAGAATGGAACCAAAATTTGTATAAATGGTATTTGCCGCCACGGGTTTGTTTTAAATATCCACAGTTAAGACTGTATGCCTAGGTTAAATCCTTATCTCAATATTATTGTCGAAATCGTTTCAGAGGCTTGTATTTTTAACACTTTGTATTTTGGACATACCTCTTAATTAGATTAGAAACTCGTTTTTTTTTCGAGTTATCTCTAAAGGAAACAAAACGACTGTATAACAAAAACATTTTATTTATATACTACATTATATAAATCATAAATGCATAACAGTAACAGTCTATATGAAAATTCACCAAACTATTTACAAATGTAAATTAGCAAAAATATAAATCAGCTTTTTTTTTAACATAATCAAAACTAATACCTTGCACTTAACAGCTGAAGTCTTTCATATTAAATTGCAATATAAGATTGTATTATATATGAAAACATTAATATTATTAATATTATTAAAATTATTATTATAAATACGTTTAACGTTTGGCTACGGGACCAAAACAAGTTCATATTATGTAAAACCCTATGCAAAATATTTTCATTCCTTTTTTTTCATAATTTGATAATCTGCACACAAGCATTTTTAACACCTGAAAACGATTCAATAATGTGGTCGATAGCGGTGGAATAGCTCACAATTAATATTCAACATTACTTCGGAAGTTAAGAATCATTCTAGTAAAGCGATATTTTAAACCTCATTATGCATATCAAATTTAAGTCAAGCAAATAATACATATCTACACATGTTTTACAAAAGCATAGAGAAACAACAATATATCACATACACGACAAAGCATGAGATATGCAAAACCATAGTCTATTTGAGTAGCAACATGGGTGAAAATACCCTATCGCCTAGACCATGATGTTACATTTCAAGTTAAAATGGCTTTAATACATATATGCATTATGTACTATAATCTCAGCCCGTTGCTTGAAAAATATATATTTGATAATAAACATGTAGTTTTTACTTTGTAATAGAATTCACTCCTGCAAAACACAACATTTGAGACCCTTATTTGGAAATAAATTGATATATCACTCCATTTATTTCAAACCATATTTGAATAATCAATTCAAATCGATCAATATATGATATCAATATCACGATTATGGAAACCACACAATCACAACCAGTCTTTCTGCTTTAAATATTAAAGCAATAAACACACTGTCTTACACACTTACTTTTGACCCAAGTCAAAAATATGGCTTTTTAAAAACTCCTTGCAACTCCTATCACAAGGGCGGGTGCAATGGAATGACTCCCACACCAACCCCACCCTCATGCGCAATCATCGAGGCCGCAAACGTCCACGTGTTTGACTTCGGGTCATAAATCTCCATCGAGTTCAAGTTCGAAACGCCATCGTACCCACCAATGGCATACAGTTTGCGACAGTTTGCTACTAGTGCCACTCGGCTGCGCTTGACGTTCATTTGCGCTACGTACGTCCATTTGTTTGTTAGCGGATCGTAGCATTCAACACTTTTGAGAAACACGTTGCCGTCATAGCCGCCAGCAGCGTAGAGTTTGCCGTTTAAAGACGCAACACCGAGGCGACATCTTTTGGATAACATGGGCGCTACTTGTTTCCATTCGCCCGTTAGATTGTTGTAGCACTCAACCTGCAACGGGATATGAATAGATCAGTAAATGGTTATTATGATTATACAAAATGTAGTTGCTTTTGATGCATTTTTCAGTTTTAAATAATAAAGCAGCATCTCTTACATTGAAGGCTAATATTTGTAAAATGGGTCTATAACACTCACGGTGATAATGGTGTATTGCTAGCACCTTAGAAGTATCGGTATATTTCTAAAAATATAATACTCATATTTTCAGGACAATTTCATACATAAATCATGGAAGAAAAATCCTCCCTAAACATCTTTTGTTCATCGCTAGCCCTTGGAGTCGCTTAAAAAATAAAAGGCGCGTGTGTTTTGCCATGTTTTGGACGGAATGCGGGACGCCCGCCGCGTCCGCCCCTCTAGTTTTGTTTAAGCATAGTCAAAGTGTTATATATTCCTACCGAATCGAATATATTCAAGCCATCATGTCCACCGAGACTGTACAGTTTCCCATCAAACTGCGTTACTCCAGCCGCACTGCGTTGTCGCGTCATTTGAGCCACTTCCGTCCATTGATTGGCGGCTGCGTCATAGCACTCGACTGAACGTAATGACGTCACGCCGTCATAGCCGCCACATACGTAGAGTTTGTCATCGAGGGCGGCTGCACCGAGGGCACTGTAGAAAAAGGCGGTTATAATCATACATGTGGGACGTTGTTTGCATACAATGAACAGGGTGTAGCATAAGTCAGAATTCTTCCTCGGTAATTTTACGAGGGTATCTCAATTCTGCCTCGGTAATCTTGATTTACCCTCGATATTACCGCTCGGTTTTCGACCCTAATGCTACACCCTGCAATGTATGTCCATAGGGCGGTTGTACCAAGGGAACTGTATTTATAGAATTATCAACGATTTTCTTATATGTATCGAGATGCTAAAACGTCATATTAATATTCTTATTTTACTTGAAATCGGGTTTCAAAAGCATGCACCCAGTATAATTGATAATCAAACTTACAAATACATGCATATTAAATTTGACATATAGATTAATGGTAAATTGACATTACTTATGACAATTTCACGACTCTATAAAAGATATTCAGGCACAGCAAAACTAAAACGAGTCAAGCCGTTTCTATATTTGTGATAATTTATGCAAGTTAAGCATAAGTCAGAGTGTATCACCGGTAACCCTTTATGCAGTTTTAATGTGTTCATGAAACGACCTTACCTTCTTTTTCCGAGCATGGGCGCAACAAGTTTCCAAGCATTTCCTTCCGGGTCAAAGACTTCAACAGTGTTCAGTCGTTCATGCCCATCGTAACCTCCTATGGCGTACAGTTGATCTGCAATAAACATACACAAAAAGATAACCATTGTATATAGAAACGTAAGGAAAAAAGTATATAATAGACATATGGATACAGCTCGTAACCAGAACATTCTGAAATGTTTATACATGATTGTGTGCAAAATGTATCTATTATAAACATATTAATAAATTGAAAAAAAAAAAACTGGAACCTGCCTACTTAAATTACCAACAGATTTATATATAGAGATAACCATTTTAAAATTAAAATTCCATCTGAAAGCTTGCATGGGTTTTGCGATGACACAGCACCTCATACAGGTTGATATGTTTCCGTCTGTCTTTTATTTAGATAATCTAAAGTGAAGTTACCATTGCCTTCGTGCACTCAATCAACTTACTTTTCAGAACAGCTATGCCTACTCGACTTCGCAGCGTTCGCATCGGTTCTGCCACTTTCCAACGCGCCATCACCACGTCATAATATTCCACAGTGCTTACCGAATCTCCTGAATAAAAAGATAGCATGAGTTCCGGTATAATAGCTTGAGAAAATTTGATGTTTACAAGGTGTAGCATTATGGTCGAAATCATCAGTGACAGTGATTTCGAGGGAAAATCAAGAATATCGAGGCAGAATTAGGGTTTCCTCGGACAAAATTAAGGAAAAATTACCGAGGCAGAATTATGACTTACGCTATATCCTGCGTTTTTAATCAGCATTTTAGAGGTCTGCATATAAATATTTATCTGCGACTAAGAATCAGTAATAATCAATAAGTTATTATTGGATACATAACGATTAGGATTTGATAGCCTGATATATGTCTCATCCACATACATGTAACAAATTGGCTCATAGTATTTAACAGCTAGATAATCGTTGGTAAAAAGTGGTTACGGGTTATAAAGTGATTTCTAACAATTTTGTCATTCTCCAAAAGGTTGTGCAGCGTATTCGTGTGGATATAACACTCACTCACCCGAAGATGTGAGTCCCCCCAACCGCATAATCATGTTTAAGAATACACATATGTATAGATATTTAATTTTATATTATTCAAAAGGAGACACATTTCGCTCACCCGACGATGTGAGTCCACCGACCGCATAAATCAATCCGACCATCTCCGAACAACATCGTGGCCTCGTTTTGAATGTCAGTAATTTCGTTCGTCTTTCCGGCATCAAGTGGTAGTCTTTAGCTTCGTCAAGCAGGTCTCTGATGGTAACATGTTGATAAATGGTAAACATAATGCTCTGTATAGAAAATATCGTTGATTTTGCTGGATTTGATCATACTTTACGGTTTTTAAAATTCGCTACTTTTAAGCTTATCAAAATAAATTTCTCAAAGTTAACTTGTTAAAATCGTTTTTATTTTTTTTATAACGGTATAGAGGAATGTTCCGGGCAGAGGGAGAGAAAAATGGTTAAAATGGTTTTTAATTTTGTTCCCTAACCTGCAGTCAAGTGAGTTCTTAATATCCGTTTCTTGGGCAACTGTGTCAGCTAAATATTGCGGGGTGATCAATGGCAGTCGGACAGATTTCAGGAGTTTCGGCATAAAATCCTTTCTTTTTTCCACGTCGTGATTTTTCCAGTAAACCGCTGCTTCAAAGATCTGATCATCAAAAAAAATAATAAATTAATAAAAATAAGAGTACTAAAGGATGGTAAAACAATCATGACTATGTATCAGTTAAAATCATCTTAAACGATGCAAAAAATAATTGATCTGGAAGCATTTATGTCATACAAATTCGTATTTGCTTTGCTTTGAATACCCGCCATAACTTCGCAATATTTCTATTTTTTCAATCAAGAATAATCCAACAAACAACGTAGGAGCCATTTTCTCAATATTACAGTTCTTTTGATATTTCATGGTATGTTTTATGTGAAATAACGCTTATTCACCTGCTCCTCATTGGAAACATGAAGTTCGTCACATTCGAGAATCTCACACATTTCCCGTATACTAAGCTCCAAGAATTCATCACTCTTCGACGTCTCAACGAAGTTTTTGTTTATGTATTTGTTGCAATTTTCCAGCAGATTCGAACACATTAGAGTATCAGCGAATGATCTAATGCCAAGAACATTGCTAGGCTGCAACCTAAAAGCAATAGAAATCGCATTATCATTGAATCCGTACATATAAATTTCATTCTCCTAAAACGCGTCCGCTTAAATGACCGGGATTCATTTTTACGTAGCATTTTTTACGTCTGATAATCATAAGGTAACCATTTTACATAGCATTCGATTTCTAATTATATTAGAAACAAATAAATGTCTGAATAGTTTAACTGTTTAAAACATAAATGCAATAATACCTGGAGCCTAAAAATTCACAACAAGCTTCTTTCACAACCTGAAAACAAAGCAGAAGCATTAAGACTTTCAAATAGTAAAATGCGGATTTGAAGTATCAACCATTATTCAAAGGAAAACCTCATTTTTAAAATGCTATTAATCGGATTCATGCAGTATAACTCACAGTATCATACAATTTGTTATGAGCAACATTCAAATCCATCTACTAAAATCAAAAGTGTTCATATCGAATCATGTTATCCCTTTATCTTAGTGTCTAAGTATAGGTTATCGAATAGGCAGAGTGTGGTCATGGAAATACAAGAGCGTCGAGACGTAGTCGAGGCGTTCTTGTATTTCCAGACCGCACGAGAGCCTATTTGATAACCGGCTTATTTTATTATTCATTAGAAATTGAAATGCTCTTCCCTTTAATCCTTTTACCTGGATTGAAAATAAATATATCATTAACTATTGATAAAACATGACATTTAAATTTCTCAATATTGTTCTCAAATTGTATTTTACTCTGCACTTTATATTGGCCACTAGTTGCAAATATATAAATCAGGCGTCTAGACCACTCTGTATGATATATATTTCATGGAAATTTCTAAATTATCATGAAATAAAAAGTTATATCCAGCATTTGTCTCACCTGTAAATGAAGAAAATTTGCACCAAGCAGAAGAGCCTCGACGTTCGTTTTATCAATTTGAATCTTTCCGCTATAGGCAAAGTTCACCAAAGACTCGAGGGCACTAAAACATGAATAGCAAAGTGAGATATAGGCTAATACGTTGTAAACGTATTTATATATGTACACGAATACATCAGATACATATTAATATACGGTAATTGTCTGGTGAAAAATACTTAAAAACAAACTTAACAAATGAAGTGCAATAATCATGTGGTTTTTTTAGCCTACTTATCTACTTGTTCGGTAAAAGATGGCTGCACATTGTAGAGCAAGTTTAACATAAAATACCAGTCCACTAAGCAAAACATCACTCAAATTTGCGCCTAGTGCCAGTTGCGGAACACCCTTAACTTAAAATATATCTTAACATATTTAAACAGTTAGATAGAATAATTATTCAGGGCTGTCCATTTCAGCCGGTACCCGGTACAATGTACCGGCTGTGACGGACTGATGTACCGGCTGTGATTTTAGCTAAATTATTATTATTTTTTTAATACTTTCAGATTCACATACTCTAAGTTTCTTGATTTCCTGAAAAAAAAAATCGCTCGCGCCTTTGGCGCTCGCTTCTTTGATTTAACAGCGCTGTAGTGTTTTATTGCGTTGATCAGTTTTCTCTCGTTAGCGACGACTTTCAGGCAGGGTGACCAGTCTTCAGTTAGCTTCGAATTCCCTGATTTTTTCCCCTGGTCCTAGATTGATACTGTGCCATTCTAACATGGTAATTAATATTACAAAACATACCTTTATTAAGTTAATGTTCGAGCGCCGACTTTATTTAAGTTTACATGAGAAATATTAAAATATATGAATAATAAATTACTATTATATCAAAATTCCACAAATTTTCCCTGATTCATTATGAAACTCCCTGATTTCCCTGATTTTTCATAAAAAAAGTCCATTCTACCTGATTCGAAAACGGGACTTTGAAATTCCCTGATTCTCCATGTTTTTCCCTGACGCTGGTCACCCTTTACAGGGTAACTGTTTATATTTAGGCCCCAACTAAGAAGTTTGGAGGTCTTTTCGTTTTCGTGCTTGTCTATATTATCTCATAACTTTCTTGTTATAGCCATTGTCTCGTCCTAGTGTTAATTTAGGTTTTTGTGCGAACACTTCCGTTTACTTAATATCGATGTATAACAAACTAAGAGCTGCGAAGGACTCGATGTCAGGCTTCAAATAACACTCTGTACCTGAAGGAGTGCCTTTTAGTATTTTTGGCCAAATTTGATCAACTTTTCGTCGCACGCAATAACTGACTTTTATGTAAGGCGATATCTTTAAACCCGATAGACCCCGAGCAAGGTGAGCAGCTTCAGGAGCAATCAGGTAATTTCCAACCCTGTTTTAAACCAGGAAAAAGCAGGGAATTTTTATATTTTGGAGACTATCAGAGAATTTTATTGTGATTCTAGGACAAAATCTGAAATTTTGTTATAAAAAGAATGTTTCTTTAATAATTTCCCAAATAAATTCGCTCGCGCCTTCGGCGCTCATATTTTTCAAAATGTTTTAAAAGGGTTTGCTAGGTCGTTTGGCGTCCAAATATTAATTAGGTAACTTAAGTTATGTTTGATATAAGGTGCGTTTCAGACCGGTATTAATCTTTGATAAAGATCAAATCAGGGAAAAAACAGGAATCTGAAACTGACTGGGAAAAGCCGCCCTGTATAGGCTAAATGTTTTGCTAAAAATGAAGTTTATGACAGGTGAATCAACCTTTTGATATGTTCGGCCTGCAATGTTCTTTGTAACCATTTTCTATCATAATTGTAACTGGAAGCGGCGAATATATAGCAA
>LQRL01082335.1:3106-18285 GCA_001703475.1 Hydroides elegans | reverse complement strand
ATAAGCTTTACAAAACCTTTTGGAATATTTTGGGTCTGTAATGTCCTCGCTAACAATTAAATTTGGTTCCAAATATTACTGGTACTCACAAGTTTCATGGAAAAGTTATCGGACAATAGAAGTACAAGAATACCTCTCGAATATGTGTACAGTACGAATCCTTTCTCAGATGTTAACTTACAATACAATTTTAAAACACAATATATATCCGTGTGTACCGGCTGTTATTACGTTGGTACCGGCTGTCGCGGTTAAAATGGACAGCCCTGTGTGCCTCGTCAAGGTTTCATCTCGATCGGTCGAAATTGTCGATTCTCGAGCCTTTGAAAAATGGCGAAGATTTCATATTCAGTTGAGGAAATGTGGGTGATAATATAAGATATTATCCTTTAAATATGTGTGTATGAGGAAGACAGTCACTATATGCCCTTGCTTTGCGAAGCAAAAATTCGATCTCATTAAAGTTTCATGTCGATCCGTCTCGAATTTTCTTAAATGATGGAACAAGCTGTGGATATATTAAGCTAGAGCTCAAATTTGAATAACAGCCACATATTGAAGTTGTGCCTCGTCAGGGTTTCATGTCAATCGACCAAAATATTCGAAATGACAGAATCTAATGAAGAAATAAAGCTGGAGCTCGTCGAGTTTGACGGATAACAAATGGCTGTCTGAACATACATGTAAGGCATAGATAATGATTGTTCATAATGTTGTGAGGGCTACGTTGTGAGGACGAATATTCATTGTAACAGTGTGATGACAACGTTGTTAGAAAGACGTTGTGGGAAAGACGTTGTGAGAAAGTCGTTGTGAGAAAAACGCAGGAAAGGCTTTTTGAGAAAGACTTTGTGAGAAAGACGTCATAAGAAAGATGTTGTAAGAAAGACGTTATGAGTTAGGCAATGTGGGAAAGACACTATGAAAAAGTCGTTGTGAAAAAGACGCTGCGGAAAAGACATTGTGAGAGAGACGTTGTGAGAAAAACGTTGTGAGAAAGACATTTTGGGAAAGACGTTGTGAGAAAGACGTTATGAGAAAGACATTGTGAGAAAGTCGTTGTGAGAAAGACGTTGTTAGAAAGGCGTTGTGGGATAGACGTTGTGTGAAATTCGTTGTGAGAAAAACGTTGTGAGATAGACGTTGAGAAAAAGTAGTTGTGAGAAAATATTTAATTGACAGTTCACGGGGGATCGAAGGCCTTTAACCTCTAGTTTTAAACGTTGTAATTTACTAATTTTGAACAATTTTGTCCTCGTTTCGTTAGCTAAGCCTGAGCCTATTGTGCATAAATAATGTTAATGTTTCTACAAATGATACGTCAAATATTTCGCGCACCTCTTTCAATTTTTAACATGTATGCATGTGTGTATATTTCTTTCAAACTGTTATCGCTTTAGGTTCCCTAAAGGTAGACTAATTAATTAGGTATCCGGATGGTATTAAATGTGTTAACAAAGTTTGTTACCTTAAGTTTGTGTAGTTACCACCTGGTTATAAAACTTACTGAGTGTATATTTGCTCTCTTACAATTTAACCCAAATTCATGTAGTTAAGTTTCGAATATTGTATATACCGGTACTATTGGATAAAAATGCATATCACATTGATGAATGAAATAAGTTTTCACTGTATAGCATGTTTAAAATGATGACAAACTAGATAGATGGTGTGCTTCTAAAAAAAGCACAATTATCTGCAATCTTTTTCTTTCCCTTATTTGAATATTATGTTTCATATTTTTTTTTCGATAACTAATGGAATAAGATCCCATTTAATGTTCAATATTTGATATCATCTAGCTGAAGGTCAATATAAAGGCAGAATATACATAGCTACTTTGTTATAGGTTTATCAAATAATTGAGTCACACTATAGATGTCATATTTCATTAAAACATAAAGTTACAATAATTGGCTTCAAAGCGAAGTGAGGTACTGGACACGACGAGTATCGATTATGTGTCACAGTGCTTTTATATAGCGAGACTTGATTGATGACGTCAATGACGTGTGCAGTATAAGTGACACACCCCTTTAAATGAGCCAATCACATCGCGAGAGGGCTTTATAGTGGTTTCCAGCGGGACAAAACTAAATGCATTAATTTCAAGAGGTGATGGCTTTCAAATCCAAAAAATGTTATTAAAATATATAATGTCACAATATTAAACCATCTATTCTCCATATTCAGTGTTTTAGCAATACACTCATATTTATATTATAATGTTATTACGTATTTAACATATCGAAAAAGGTACTACAAAACAGAAGGGGTTGTTGGCCCTCAAAAGTGAAGCGATCGCAATACCTGCATTTTTTCGTAAACGAAAAGATTGCAGATAATTAGTGTAATGAAATGTTGAGAAATAAAACACAGGTATATATAGTAAGCTTTACACAATCGCGCAGAAAACGCGAGGAACGGGGCTCAATCGTCGCGGCCGACATCCCATGTTTCTTATTTTATAAAAAAAAGAAACGTTATAAAGATGTAATGAAACTTAGTTTTGTCCAAGTAGAGTGATGGTTGTATCATTCCACTAAACTATTAATTGTACATTTGTCAGTTAAATGTAGAAAAACAAGATAATACAATTTTAGCCTAAACTAGCGTCTCGAGTTAAGCAACTGACACCATAATAAACAGGACTATATTCCGATATATCCCTTATCCTTTCCTGTTTTCAAGCGACCGCTAACCAAAAACTTTGTTGACTAGACTTCTATAAGACAACCAGTTTATTTCAGTTTATAAACTTTTTTTTTTTTATTTCATATGATGTCATTACAGAATTTTGTTTATAATTTACAAAGTTGATGTCATTAAATCATATTTTATTTCTTTTTATCAACTGATATTCTTTTGATTTCATTTGATGCCAGGAAGAGGAGAACGCTCTCTCGCAGCGCACGGGCGCCACGAGTCGCCAAGGAGGCGGGTGGCGAGTCCATGACAACGACGACGATGATCAAAGCAGTTTCTATGGTAACGGTTGTTGAAAAACTTTTTTTTTCGAAAATCGTTCTAATTATCTAATTAATTTATTATAATAGCCTGCACTATTTGTGGTGTATTTCAATTCACAATTAGATTTGTTGAATTCAACATATGAAGTTTGCTTATGTAATAGGCCTATTGTCTTGATAAGATGAGAAATAGATTGAGATAGACTTCTTCATGGTTCAAAAAATGAAGAAATTCAAATTTTGTTAACAACGTTATTATACTACATCGCACTCAATATAAAATGGTACCGAAAAATCACATCGGAATGTACTCTCTTCTTCATAGCCCAGTTTATTAAATGTCTTATCCTTTGATTTGCTATAAGGGTCACCTGGGTTCAAAGGAAAAAAGCAATACAGCGGAGCTTATTGAAAGATGCAACAGCAACAAGAAAAGAAACTACACAGCTAAAATTATCTACAGACAATGCTAATCTTGACTTGCGTGCCCATAAGGGTTAATCTTAACTTTAAACATTGTAGTTTTATTTATGTTGAAAGTTGATAATTCTGTAATTATGGTTTATTCTTGGTATTTTCTTATTGGATTATACATTTTCTATACATAATTGCATTAAATGGTAGTGATTTATCCGTCCAAATCTATATTGTGATATGTGCGAATTATTGATTCATCGCAATATACAAATGTAATAAAATTTCAAAATCACATTTGAAGCTAGTCATATTCTGAATCCGTCCAATAGATTTTGTTACATGTGTATAATTTTGTATTTTAATGTTCTTTGTGCGAAAAATTTCATGTGAAATAAGCAGGCTGAAATTAATATTGTGCTAAAAATATGCTGAAATGTTTTCGCATTATAACCAATTAACATGCTGTTGCTTATTCCTCGAACATTTTATATTTGTACTTCCTATAAGTTACACATGATTAGTTGAAATTGTGTGATTTAATTTCAATATGTTTCAAAACATCCAGTTCACGAAAAAATATACGAGAATAATTGTGAAAAAAAAATCATGTTTGGAAATAATGACTACGTAAGCTTTACGCGTGAAACTTACAAATTCACACATTTTCCATAAATGTGTATGTTGAACATGTTGTTAAAGCAAAATAAATAGTTAATACAGAAATAAAACTTCATATTTCTTTGTTTATGTTATAGATTTATTGACGTTTGATAGGGCTTCTTAACAATCGTTTCATAAAATATAGTTTCTATTGTCGACCAAATAAGATCATTTAGTTACACGAGCCCTAACCTTCACAATTTGAACTTCAACCGTATACAAGAATATTGTTGTTTCGTTTTGAAACGAATCATCAAATAGAGTTTAAGTGAAAAGGCTGTTATCTGGCCAAATATAATCGATTTCAAAATGCCACTGGTTTATATTTCCCTGCTTAGTTAAATTTTCAAACTGAATCTATTGTGCCGGTTTTTTTTTATCATTACAAAATAATACCTCACTGTTAACCACAATGTGTGTAAAGAAAGTAAAATGCAAATTGAATATTATGTTTGAAAGTATATTTCGTATGTACAACTTTAAAAGCGTCGTCACAACAATTAATCAGCTAGTAATAGTTACACGTCATTTCAAAAACTGAAAATAAAGTACATCAATGAAAAAATGTCGATTAAGAATAGATCGTATCTGTTTTCAACCACCTTCAAGATATTTGTTTCGCTGTTTTCAATACAACTTCCATTTTAAACGCTAATTAACATAATAAAGTCTACTTATATGTTTACTTTTTAGGGACATTGACATAAAAAAAATCATATACATTTATATATAAAATGGCAGTTCACTATATACAAAATTATCTAAAAATTCTAATTAGAAATAAGAGTAATATAAAGGAATAATGGGGAAGTTGATTTTTTAAAAATGTTTACCGTCTAGAATTCCGAATAGGGAATGCAAATCAAAGTTAATCGTTTTCTGTACATATACAATGTATAAGTAAGCGTTTTTATGACCTAAAGAACAGGTCGCGTTTAATTTTTTGCACCCTACTATTATTAGTTAAACCCTTTGATTTCTAGCTGGCTAAAGAGTCTATACATAGAAGCGAGCTCATGATTACAATAAATTTACTACTTTGGAAAATATACAGATGTGCAAAATATAATCAACCAAACTTCCATGCATACGAACAGATACATAACCAGTGAAACAAACTGCAAGTTAACAAATTAATTAGCAAATTTAAATTCACGATTTTATTTGCGGAACTAAAAACCTTTTCTTTTGCTCATTGATTAAAAAGTGAAAAAATAAATGAACACAAAATTTATCAAGACGAGACACCTGGAAGTTTAAAGAAAAAGAAAAAAAAAAACGAATTCTTGGAACGAAAAAAAAAATATATAACTTTCAAATCCGGATGTAAATGAGATAAATTATACGAACAAAAGAAAATGTTAAGCGCACCCTTTAATGCTATGCTGGGCGTTTATTGAACGACTCAAATTTGAACAGTCAAGCCTGAACACTTTACTATTTCTAATTCAATTGGTAGCATAAGTGAGTAACTGGTCTTGCGAAAATTAATAAAATCTCGTCCTCTGGAAACTATCAGGTCACATGTGAAATCTGAAGTTTTATATCTTTTTACCCTTTTAGTTAAAGGGTTTCGACAAGATTTTCGTGCTTTTTGATTTCAAGAAAACGAGATTTTAACATATGTTCAACATTTGAGTCGCATGGTATTTAACTGAATGAGTGAGGTATATTTCGGTGGCTCCTTTTTATGTAAGAAGAAAATAAAAGCATTTTTAACAAAAACATGATATGATAGAGCGAAAATAAATAGTTTACACTTAACATAATAACGCTTTGTTTATAATTCAAGTTTCTCAAAATGTAGGAGGCTTTGCTCAAAGTGTCCCATCTTAATTCCACAAAAGTTGTTTTAGCTCAAAGACATCTAACCATTTTATTATTTAATCAACCTTGAATTATCAATCTTCAAATGGAATATTTGCCTTAAATAAAGACTATACCATGCAAACTGAACGGAAAATAAGTCAAAAGGATAAAATTCAAACAAATAGAAACTATTTTAACTCTATTACGACCCAGTCGTAATTAACTGCCTTCAGAAAAAATACACAACACCATAGAAATGCGTATAAAAAATCTAAACGTTTTTCTCGTATCATTCGCTACTTAAACAAATGCGAATGTGCGCTTTTAAAATGTTTATACATTTACACACTTAATCGTAGTTTATCTTTTTACAGAACTTGAAGACTAAACAAACATCTGAATATTTCGTTACCTTTTTAAAAATGAAATCCAATAATCGTTGACAAAGTTTTCAATTTAAGCAAATCCTTATATTAAACTAATGTAAATACTGCGAATATTCTGCAGTGGAAGAAATTATCATTAACATTAAGTCAAAGGAAATGACCCTTATGGCTTATATGCTTTTTTTTTGCACCATTTAAGTCCGAGTCGGCTAACCGTTATGGAATACCCATTATACAGTTTGGATCATATTACCTACTAAATAGAAACGTTCTAAAAATTAGACTTACTAAGGACTAAGTTAAAACATAAGATTATAAAGCAAAGTGATTTATGTTTCTCCTCCGCTTGAATATAATTTGCAATTCGTCGAGGATATATTCAGTTGAACTGATCTCAACAAACTTACACAATTTAAATTAGCTTAATTACTGAAAATAGATTGTTTTCTTTAATCATCCATTGCAAACGATACCCGTCATAACATCCATATATAATGATATATAAAATATATCCCCGGATCCCCCAAAACAAACTTTTTTCCCGTTTCGAGTATAAAAGTATTTCAAACCATTTTGATATTCGTGCCTTTCGGGATATCTTATCAGAAAAGACCCAAAATCGATATAAAGCACCGTTCTTTAATTTTAAATAAAATACACTATGTGCTCATAAGCGTTTTAATATAAATCTCACACGAACAAACTATCATAATACTTTTCCGATTTCACTTGTATCATTATAAGGGACGAGCCTTTTGCTTTTATTCATAAATTTCAATTTCTATGGCGTAAGACACTTCCATATAAGAATACCGACGCAAAATCATAGCGGGAAGATTTTTTTCTTATATCAAAGGAGGTTTTTTTTCAGTATCCAAGAATGCTTTTTTTAGTATCCAAGAAGGCTTAATGAAGTAACCAATTAAACGATCAAAAACCGTTTGTCATCATGATCATTCACCATATTGAAAGATATCACAGTAACTGTTCAAACTCTTTCATGATTGAGTATAAGGAGGTACAAAGAATTCAAGTTATTTTTTTAATATAAAACTACATTTGCTGTGGGACTTCCATTCACTGTCGCTTTTAAATCGCCATTCCTAGAGAATGTCTAGGAACAAATATAACGAAAACCGGTTTAGAAGCTTCATTTTCGAAATCATAAGATGGATCGATGTGTGAATTACTCAAAGGGACATCTTATTCATTTATCGACCAACATTACACTACGCGACGTATGGTCGATTGCGTAAATATATTCATCCCCCAAAATACTAGTTATTGTGATAACAAATTGTGATAACAGTTAACATATTAGACGATGATATCATATTTTAAAACAACAAACACTTATAATAAAGAGGCATATATTGCAGTTTCCCATGATCTGTCAATTTCAACTTCAACATCAAAAACAGATTTGAGAGGAAAATAATCAAAACATTGAAAAATAGAACCATCTCTGATCAAACCCCGACTTTTCGTTCAAGTATATCAGGATATTTTTTATATAATCCACTGTTTATATGTATCCCACTTCTATTAGCTCATACCAAGCCAAAACTATTGATGCAAGCGTAAATCCCATCCATATCAAGTTTATTCCGCATTAAGAAATAGTCCCTGCATACATTTACACTCAGAAATTGAGTATAATCCAACCATTCAAAATTGAAATACAACTCCGCTAACCCTCCCTTTTCAAAAATTTCCCCTTTCCAACAAAACACCGAAAATAAACCACTTCCCCCACCCCCTTCCCCTACCTCACACAAATTTCGCTTCACACACACATAATCCATCTGTCTATACGCGATTCACAAGTTCCGCGGATACATGGATTAGGCGCACATACGTGTGCGTGGATATAAATTCCATATATCTGGGTGTCTCTTTAAAATGCCGCCGACATGTGTAAGTCCCCATCGTTAATCGTTCCCCGCCCCTCTTCGTCCTTACACCAAGTATATTCATAAATATGGGGTTTCTATATTGCCAAAACATGTAATTCCCCACTGTTGATCGTTCCCCGCAGCTTCCCTTTTATCATCTTTTTACGCGAAGTATTCCTTGGTGGGCGCGCGTTGGTAGGGATGTGCGGGCGACCTCTTGGGTTCATCCAGTGCATACGACCCTTCGTCCTTTTTGCGCATGCGGTACACGATAAACATGACCAATAAGACGGCGCAAAGGAGGCACACCACTGCGAATGCGATGATTCCTACGCGGTAAAGAAAAAAAAAAGTCCGTTATATGATAAAATAAATCGTTGCTTATATTGTATACAATTGCAAAATGGTATTAAATTCAAAGAACACGGCGCAAAGGAGGCACACCACTGCGAATGCGATGATTCCTACGCGGCAGGGAAAAGACAAAAAATAGTCCGTTATATGATAAAATAAATCGTTATTTATATTGTATACAATAGCAATATTGTATTAAATTCAAAGAGAAAGGCACAAAGGAGGCACACCACTGCGAATGCGATGATTCCTACGCGGAAGAGAGAAAGTAGTCCATTGTAAGATAAAGAAGGTCGTTATAAATAGGATGTACATTGACAAAATATTATTCTATATAGAATGGCACATAAGAGGCACATCACTGCGAATGCGATGATTCCTACGCGGATAAGATAAAAAAGTAGTTCGTATATTGAAATATATTTTCTTTGCATTGTTTTGGAAGGTTTTGAAAGCTCTTTAAATATTCTACATGAATTTGAATATGGGCCCTATTTATTTTAAAATCTAATAATTTGTGCTTAAAAAACTAATAAAGTTAAAAGTTTACATAATTTCAACATATGTTTTATCATCTGTTCACCAAAAAAAAAAAAAAATAATAGGCTATAATACACTTCAATCTTTTTTCTTTTTTTTTAATATATTAAATACATTGCAGGGGTTTATCTACAATTTTCTGAGTGTGCGACAGTGGACGCATTCCGAATGAGTTTTGTGCGACATTTTCGAAAACTGTGCGACACTGACAACAGTTGTGCGACAATTTTAAACTTTTAAATACGATGTATTTCGATTTATTCAATCTGATTGGTCACTTATATATACCCGCTTAAGAACAAACATTAAGAAATCGATGAAGTTCCATAGAAAAAAAATATACAATGATCAGGAATGGACCAACAGGGGTTTTCCTAGAGATTCTCGAAGGGCGCCATACGGCGCCCTGGCCCAAATGCTAGGGCGCCATTTCACAACATATGGGCGCCCATGTTATGACGGCGAATTGTACTCCTTAACTTAATAGACGGTATATACACATGTATATATAATAAAAAAACGAACGTCGTTTAACATGTATTTGATTATCGGTAGAAAAAAAACTTGGTGTCTTCAGCATCAACTTAAAAAGAGGAGAGGACCGGTATTATGGGTTAAATAAAAGAAGAAAAAAAATATTAGAGTGTTCTATATTTATGCTTTATTGTTTCATAGTAATTATAAAGGTAACCATAATCATCGAAAGGGCTATAAAATTAGCATGATTTTAAAGGAAGTTAGATATTGAAGGGAGCTTTGAATCATGCATACTGTTTGAACTTCCGGAACTCAAGAGTAGCATCGACACAACTGCACGTATAATCATATGGTCCCTTTGTGACTAATGACTTGCTTAGACACCGCTCTAAACATTGATATTTTTAAGTACAAATAATATCAATCTGAAAACAGAACTTCTTCTCTGTGCATGATTTTTCGGTTTTCGATATGGTTTTAATGAATAATTGGTCAATAATGGGTAAAATTCAAATTTTTATTTAGGGCGCCATATTAAAATTTAGGGCGCCCATGGCGCCTGGCGCCCTCCTAGGAAAACCCCTGGACCAATAAAACCTTAAACAGTCTTGGATATATCATACTTTTATGGGTCCCTATGAGCACATTACAGAAAATATATGACACAATGGGCGCATTTCGTCGAAATATTGTGCGACAGGACGGGCGCATTTTGACCGAAAGTTGTGCGACATTTTGTAAAATTGTGCGACAATTTCCACAGTCGCACAGGTAGATAAATCCCTGCATTGTATGTTGCATAATTAACAATCCGCAATATAATATCACCGCGTGATACATTTTAATTAAGTTCGTTGGTCCCAAAACTCATCGAACCATCAAAATCTCATATTTTGCCAACATACATACACGACCAAATTAGAAATTCGCACCATGCATCTATTCCACTCACGTTTGTGGACCCAAGCATCACATACATACATTTTCAAATCTATGATTATTTGTGCTTTAACCCACACGTTTCCATTGTCACCAAACAAAATTCTAATCACATACTTCTAAACCAATCTTTATAAATAATCATACAATATGTTTCCATTTTCCCGGTATCTCTTGACTCCCGCTACCTATCCCCAACCTCACCCCCAAAACTCACCAACTAGGAGCTACCCCGTATAAATCTACCCCAATTTTTCCTACCACTCATGCTTACCTGTCAGCTCCTCGTGTAGACTTTTGCTTATGTCGCCTTTTGCCAACCAACACAACATTGATGTAACATTCCAAGTACAACTGGTCGCTTTTCACTCCTTTGTTTTTCTTCAAAATAAACTAACATTTTTTAGAGCATTTACCTGCTAGTACCCCCGGTAGACAAACCACCGCAGTTGCCTCTCCAAAACTTTACCAATCCACCCTCCCAAACTTACCTGCTCCGTTTAGTCCACCAACCCCACATTTATGTAACATTCAAGCACAACTGGTCCCTGTTCTCTCCTTTTTTTTCAAAATACCTTAACATTTTTTAAGCATTTACCTGCTAGTACCCCCGGTAGACAAATCGCTTGAGTTGCCTCTCCAAAACCTTACCCATCTCTCCCCCTCCCAAACTTACCTACTCCGTTTAGTCATCCAACCCTAAATTTGTGGAATATTAATGTTCAATTGGTCCTTTTTTTCAAAATAACCTTACATTTTTTTCACATTTACCTGCGAGCTCCACCGGTAGACTAATCGCCTGAGTCGCATTTTGCCAACAAACCTAACATTGATGTAACATTCAAGCACAACTGGTGCGTTTAACCCTATTTACCAATCGACCTTAACGTGTCAATTTGTTTACCTGCTAGTACCCCCGGTAGACTAATCGCCTGAGTCGCCGCGTTCCCAGCACCGTCGCGTTCCGATTTATCCACAAACACATTCGGCGGCACTCGGGTCTTTCCGCTGCTTCCGAGAATATCTTGCGTCGTAAAATCCACCGAGATAACCTCCACGTCACCGTAAGATGGCGTTGTGCTTTTCGGCTTTTGGGGGGAGGAAGTACTCTTGACGCGGTGGGGCGGTCGCTTAGTGTATTTTGGTCCACTTGTAGTAGGGTCTATTGTGATTTCATATTTGTGACGTCAAAATTGAGATGGGATTCATATCAATATTGACATGAAAGGGTTATTATGAGGTCATCGGGGAAGAGAAGGCGATTTCAAGCATGGCATTTTGGAGGTAGATATCAGGCATATCAGATATGTAAAAGTTTGTTGAGGTGAGTCGAATCCCGGCGATGTTTTAAAATATTTTTATTGAGTTTATTCAATAATACCATCACGTCATAAAAGTTCCGATGACATAAGCGGCAACCGTAAAGAAAAGTAAAGTATATAACATGTTAGAAAGTTTGTGAGTTTTGAGGACACTTGATATTAATTTTATTGGCAACTTTGGCGAGCGGAATTTGATTTCATGATTGGTAATTTTTCGATCAGGAATAATTTCATTGCTAAATTTGTCATTGGCTGATTCTTAGTTTTTATTTTCTTTTTAATTTATGATTGAAAATCCCGTGGTAGTTTCAGATAATAACCAGATTGATGTTATGAAACGTTTCGACTTTAATTGATTACTATCTTACTGATAAATTAATTGCAAATTTTCCAAATGCTACAAATTATTCCACAAATTTAAACATTTATGATTGACAAACACAAATGTTGATTCAACATAAATCTATGGGATTTTCCATTTCTATGTAAATCAAGGGATTTATTATTTTAATGATTTATTTATAGGCTTGTCTATCGCGAGCGTGCAGAACAAAAGAGCAATGTTCAAATGGTTCAATGGGTCAAACTGAGTAAAAATACAGGAGGCATTGTTCGAAACCAACAGCGTAAAAGAGACATTGACTTCCATGTAGTGATGAATCGTTCGTTTTTCTAGTTGATATACGTCATTATTATGTGTCGCCGATAATTTCAATATGATTCGAAAATGAAAAGCATTGCTCATATAACTACGACTGAAACATTTTTTTTTTCGATGACAAATTTTCAAGGTGTTTCAAACAAAATCATTTAGAAAAAATATTATTTTGCCATGTACCAAAAAAGAATGGTACAATGTGGTATAAATCATAGATTTTGTTTTTGATTTCGATTTCGAAAAGACACATAACAAAGCTGCTTAATCTGTCTGACTAAGAATTAAACATAAACTTTCTATTCGATTTGAGGGCAAAAAAGAGAAAATTTACAAGGTAGTGTTGATACGTGCTTGTTTAAATGGGGAAGTTCTAAAATTTGAAATTCGCCAAAAGGCTTGGGTCTAAAAAATGCAGAGAAAAAAGGCAAGTTTTACCTACTTTTCTACAGCAGTTGTTCCTTCTTTGATCTAGGTTTTACAGAGAGTGGCTCAAAGGCTTAAAACTACATTGAAAACTTACCTGTTTCATTAGGAAAGAGCCCGATTGTAAATGTACGAATTTGAAACAAATGTTCACTTTTAAAATTCTTGTTTTTCTGTGTCCGTGGAAAGGTTCCGCTTCATTCACACTGTTTCTTCAATACGTACATCATAGACATTGCTTCTTATTCATTAAGTAGCGAATAATATAAACCCTCTAGAACTAACTGTAAGGGTATACACACAGGTCATTTCATTCTCCCACTCCAACCTCTCTGACCCAATCCTCATTTCTATTTATACCCTTTCATTCTGTTGGTTTTTGCTATCTCCCAATACCTACGTCCTCGTTCTAAACCGATTCTCCCATCCACACTCTACCAATCCATCTCCTTTATCGCCAGGGGTGGGTTGGAAACCATCCTTCGACAGACATCTTCATACCCGTTCCACCTTTCTCTCTCCCTAATCACATTTCTTCTCGCTCTACATCCCAAATCAACTCACATCCATCCATCCAATACAGACTACCTGCACACATTTCCACTCCACTTACCTGCCAAAATGAGGGGTTGGCTGAGGAAGGCGGCCCTATGGGTGGGTTGCGTGGCAGGCACGAATGGGCTCTCTTCGTCATCTGTGTCCTCTTTGCTCTTGCTGCCAGTGTTGTCTAGTTTCATAAGGGAGGAGGAGACAATTAGATTGAGTGTGCAACAGGATTGTGCCAGGGAAGAGGGTGGACGTTTTGGAAATCTCAGTATTGCATGGAAAACAGACACGGAGCGAGAAAATATTTAACCGTGCTGAGGGTCCAAAGGACGATAGGGGAGTGGGAAGAGAATTGAAGGGAAGTATGGAGTCATCGAAAAGAGGGGACAGTTCAGGTATTCAGGGGAGGTCTGGACAATAAACGCCTTCATATCGATACTTAAATGCAAATTTGAAAGTAAACCACGTATTAAGAGAGCAATGTGGACCGACAGATGTAACATATCGCGTCTTTTTTATCAAGAGTTGTTTTTTTTTTTGAGGGCTGAGCAACTTATTCATCAAGGTAGGCCTACAGTTAATGTAGACAAAGGACACAAAAAAAAAATATTGTTGTATCATTTCTAGTTTCAAAACTTCGTTTTGAGCTAAAAAAAAAATCAACAAACTTGGAAGATGCTGAATTCTTGACTTCGTGAATTTATACTGCTCGAAAAAAGTCTATTTACACTATAATCGGGAGAAATTAAGAAAAAGGTTAGGAAGTGTGGAATCAAAGCTATCCAGGTATTAAAATTTACTACGACTTAATCAAGTAGGGAGTTTCAGAAATTAATGGCATATCTGTTGACTGGAATCAATGTTCAAAATGTTACTTAAAATTAAAGGCAAGGCAAATATTCGAACAACATAAATTTGTACATAAAAAGCAAACATAGAAATCGAAGTTTAATCAGTAATAAATGACAAAAATCTGGCATTTTCAAAGATTTTTTTCTACTTTAAGACTTTTACATAAAGGCCTATATATAATTCTTTTAAAATATTTTTTAAAGCACTTTAAATGTAGACCTATTCATAGTTAACTTCATGAGTTAAAGCATAGTTATATCTTTTTAAGACAATTAAATAAGACAGAGAAACAACTCTTACCGATACCGGTTCCAACACCAGAATCTGTGTCTTTCACTATTGGCGTTTCAATGTCCTAAAATATAGGGTTGACACGATTACTTTAAACGTTCTGTTAATTATTAGTTGTTACAAAATTGATACACTTGCTCACATTTTAAATGCTTTTTCTTTTTGAATATTCCATTAATTTCTTACCTAGTGAAATAAAAAAAATATAAACTGTTTGTTTAAGTTTTCTCGAGATCAAAATTATCCTTCAAGTAATAATTGTGTTTCCATATCATGAAACGCAGTGCTAAATTGTAGTTTAGCACTTACCATTATCAAATGAGTACTACCACTACTTACCCCATCTATATCAATGTCATCTCTATCATTCACCCTTATAGTTCGATCTGAAATAAACAATGAACGATAAAAATGTAAATTGTTCAAAACAAAGAATGAACTAATTAAACGATTTCACAGTGAATGTTCTATTTTAAGTTTTATTCAAACCTCGGCAAAAGAATACCTCAATCGAATAATGAAGGCAATAATTCTTTTTACATTTAGACGTTTAATAAATTCAACAAGTTTTCGAGAAGTTTTCGTTGAACTTTGTGACACGTGACAGAAAGCGGCGAAATTCAAGGACGAAATACGTACAG
>LQRL01082334.1:0-10428 GCA_001703475.1 Hydroides elegans | reverse complement strand
AGAGAGAGAGAGAGAGAGAGAGAGAGAGAGAGAGAGAGAGAGAGAGAGAGACGGAGAGAGAGAGAGAGACGGAGAGAGAGAGAGCGTTTGCAAGGTTCAAAGAAAAATTATGAATGCGATTCGATTATGAAACCCTGCATCTTGTCTTTGGCCTTTTCAAGTCGCGTTGCCATTTCGTCCAGGGCTCGAAGGAGGGTGGCGTTGTCAAGAGTGGTTGTCTCCTCTTTTTGTGTGAAAATATATTAAGATAATTTAAAATATCGAATAAAAACAATAACATTTGATATTTTGAGGGGTTCTTTGGCGATTTATGTGCGATTGAAATAACGAATACACTCATTTTGTCTTTGGCATTTTCCAGAGTGTTGCCATTTCGTTCAGAGCGCGAAGGAGGGTCACGTTGTCTAGAGTGGCTGTCTCCTCTTTTGTTTGAAAAAAAAACATGTAAATTATAAAATATAGAATGTATATAAGAGAGAGAGAGAGAGAGAGAGAGAGAGAGAGAGAGGGGAGAGGGAGAGAGCGAGAGAGAGAGCGTTTGTAAGGTTCAAAGGAAATTATAAATGCGATTCCATCATGAATTCACGCATTTCGTATTTGGCCCTTTTCAGACGCGTTGCCATTTCGTCCAGAGCGCGAAGGAGGGTCACGTTGTCAAGAGTGGTTGTCTCCTCTTTTGTGATAAAAAAGACATATATAAATCGATAGATTCTATGTTGATAGTCTATAGAATAATAATAATAATCCAGAGGTAAACGGGTCAATGGCTATGATGCTTGCATAAGGAACTAGGATTTCCTAGCGATGTGATGAATATTCTGCGTATCAATTGTCGATGTTCACAAAACATAGCAAGTGTCTTATTTATTTTATATGATAATGATATAATATAATGTTCAAAAGGTCGAATTATAGTTTTTCTATAAAGAATGATTAAAAACATAGCTTTCCGTATTATCATGACACTGTAATCCATATAATCCTTGACAATATTAAATCAATTAAATTTCAATCAACGAAATGACTTTCAAAATCTCACCAAGTATCTCGCACGCCCTCAACGCCTCTTTGAGCGCATTGTTGACTTGATTTCGCACTGGATTCAAAATCGCCCTGATATCTTGTTCCGGAAAACAGGACTCGATAATGGCTCGATAGTCCGTAATCTCATCGAATATGCCGGCGAGTTTGTCCTTGGCGCCGTTGAGGGCCTCGGTAACTTGTTCCTCAGAAACTAGATGATGAAATAAGGGTAGGTTAAATTGCAATATAAACATAAACAATTTGATATGTTCTTAATGTTTCTTAATATCAAGCAAGTGTGTTGATGTTAGTTTGTCCGCCGGCGCCGTTGAGGACCTCGGTCACTTGTTCCTCAGAGACTGTATGGGAAAAAATCATAGCATGTTTTAAAATGACATGATTATAAAAAGTCAATTATCATATAAAGAAAGAAAAAGCTTACGGACGGTTGTGCTTTTCATGGTTTTCTTTTAGTTCTAATTGTTTGAATACTTATATCCTGCTTGCAAAACCTACATGTATTATGATCTTGGTCAAAAACTTTGGATATTAAAAGTTATCGTTCCAAGAAAGATTATTTTTTAATTTTTGTGACAGTGCCCTGTCCCTAATTAGCCCACCTTTGAAATATTTACTATTTAACTTGAGCTGCGGAGTGTTAGAGAAAGTGCCTTATAATAAATGCAATCTTTTCTTACTTGGATCTGGCGTTTCGGTGCTCGGCGGTTCCAATGTGACATTTGGGTTCATACATAAACACTCGCAGTGAGCGGTCGGTTCGCCCAAGCATGCTCGACACCAGCCCTCCTCTATAATGAGAAAATATCGGATATAATATAATATAAAGGTTTAAACGGATACTGACAAAAAATCCAGCTTTTATATCAATATGGCATTATATCCATATGGCATATTATATCCATATGGCATGGCAGATGGTTTTTTTAATCTGATATGTGCTCAGTGATACCGCATTCATGTTTACCCCTAATTTACCGGACCAATTAAAAAAACATTCGTTATAATATTTCATTTTTTATCATTATCAATTTAGATAAGATAGAGATTGATAAAGCGCCAACACAAATATATCTAATTTCATATGACATTGAGGTATCTAAATTGGGGATTGGACACTTCGGCCGATACCACTTCGGCCCCTAACACCTCGGCCCCTACCACTTCGGCCCCTTTTTGAAAAGACACTTTGGTCCCTCGTCAAGACACTTCGGCCCCTAGTGAAAAGACACTTACAATTCGGCCCCTTGTCATGGAACACTTTGGCCACTCGTAAAAGACACTTCGGACCCTAGCAAAATACAATTCGCCACTTCATAAAAGACACTTCGGTCCCTACTATTTCGGCCCCTACCAATACGGCTAAAGGGCCGAAGTGTCCAATCGGGGCCGAAGTTGTAGGGGCCGAAGTGGGGGGGGGGGGCGAAGTGTCCAGAATTCTCTTTATTTATAGGAGGCATAGTCTTGGTTCTTTTCATGTTTTCCATAACTAAAAAAAATATTTTCTCATAATCTACCTTTACAGACGCAAGGGCAGCATTCCTCATCAACAGCTCGTGTCAAAATCCCTCCGTCGCCAGCACACACGCTGCTCTCATCGCACCCTGTCCATACAAAATAGAGAGTTTGAGCAGATTGTTTCAAATCGTTAAAAATATGTTTGGAGACTGTGGATAACACTTCAGAGCAACCACCATGAGCATTGCGCAAATAACAAAAGTCAAGAAAATCAGTCCACTTGAGGTGGCATACCAAAGGTGTATTCGCGGAAAACAAATCTGCGAAAAGCCCAACCTCTCTAATGATTGGCACATAAACATGGTAAAATTATAATATATACATTTGGCTCGAGCAGAATTTCAGTGCTTTTGCTTAGGACAGCAATCAGCATCTGCTAATTGCTTTTTAAGAAGTAGTGCTGTCAGCGACCTTGGCGTCTGCGTCTGCGGAATTTCAATTGGCATATGATATAGTAATCTCAGCGGAATGAATATACATGTTGTAGGGATTACTATATTTTTTAACAATTTAAATTCCGCAGACGCAGACGCAAAAATCCGATGACTGCACCATTTTATGTCGGCAACACAGGCACTGAGACCTCTATACCCTATGTATGTGAAATGTTATGCTTAAGGTTATTGTTTATAACAAGGTTGATACGCTGGGTAATACGCTGGGTAATATCACCAGGGCAATATCACATTTGGTATTGCCCGACGGGGTCGACATTGTATGTTTCCAAATGTTAACCGCCGATATCATGCATTAAAATAAATAAAATCCTCGGGACCCTTAACAAAATGGTTATTGATCATCGGAATAGGACAAAGTAATAACCACACCCTTCGGGCTTCGGCATTGCTATTCCCTTCCCTCGGCTCAATAACCATTGTGTTTAACTCTTTTCACGATTTGCATATAGCCATGATTACCTTCACTTACAGGGTGAACTGGCAGGTTGATGTAAAAAGGTAGCCGTAAGGCCCTGCTAACATAAAATCGCTAGCAACGATTTTAGTGATTACATACACAATTGATCTTTGTATTTCAATTCTGTCTTATGCATTTTACAGTGCATTGTTTGACACTCATCGCTACTTGCGACGAGAATCGCCACTTGCGACAATAATCGCGCCTAGCGACGTGTCAAACAATCGGTCATTTCCTCAAAGAAAATATAGCATTTATTTAGATTGGTTTTGTAATCACATTTTTTTTTAATCACTAGGAGCGACGGGGTTTTTCCTTTAAATAATTTCAAAGTTCAACAAAGAAAACAGTGAAAGTCGCAAGTGGCGACGAGAATCGCTCATTTTATGTAAGCTGGGCTTATAGCCGTAATACAATGAAATATTTTATCTACCTTCATTGGTAAAGCAAAATTGTCCAATATCATATACCAGGATGTTCCACGTTTTGCATAACCATATGATTACAATATCTCACGAGTGTTGAATGAATCTTGAATGCAATCTGCCATTTTTCCGATGGGAAGCCAATAAATAGTTTCATTGCACAAAGTGGCATTTAGTGTAGGAAGTTGTAAAGCATGCCTCCAACCATAGGGAAAGGGCTCAAGGGGAGGACCTGC
The DNA here is from genome assembly GCA_001703475.1 of Hydroides elegans. Taxonomy (NCBI): domain Eukaryota; kingdom Metazoa; phylum Annelida; class Polychaeta; order Sabellida; family Serpulidae; genus Hydroides; species Hydroides elegans. The sequence continues at coordinate 6,293 of LQRL01082334.1, read as the reverse complement.
TTAAAAAGTAGCTTCAAAACGGCCGTAATGATATCTGTTTTCCATAATACGAGGCCACTCGACCATGAACGAATTCCGTGCCCAGATGTTTCCATAGAATCCCTGTACTGCAAAATGTTTAACGAAACACTTAAAAAATAGACTTACAGGGTGAGCTCGCAGGTTCATGTGAAACCGTAGCCGTAATAGCCGTAAATGTGATGAATGTCAGTGTCGCAGTGAACGTGGATATTGGATCAGCCGAGGTAGTCCCTGACCAAAATAATTGTTAAATGCAGGCGCGGATCCAGAAAAAATCGAACTGTGGGGTGCCTACAGTATAAAATATCGGACCGAACCGGAAGGGGTGCCAATTTATTTTTTGTATTAGATATAAGGGCGAACAGGGGGGGGGGGGCGGTCGCCGGGTTTGCCCGCTCTAAATCCGCGCCAGAAATGTTGGTTTTAAAATAAAAAATAAATACAAATCACTGCAGAGTTTATACACCAACAACTTACAGGGAGTGCTATTTGGTCCATCCGTCGACTATCAATGACTGTCCGTGCCAATATGTTTCCATAGAATCCCTGTTAAATGCTATACGAAACACTTAACACTTACAGGGTGAGCCATTGGTTCATACGTCGACCATAAATGACTGTCCGTGCCAATATGTTTCCATAGAATCCGTATAGAATGCTTTACGAAACTCTTAACACTTACATGGTGAGTCTGTTAGTTCATCCGTGGTAGAAGCAGTAGTTGTTGTAGTTGTAGTTATTGCTCGAGTGGTGGTGGTGGTGTCCGAGGCCCACGGAGTAGTCTTAGCAGGCCTCCTTATATCAGCCGATGTATGCCCTGATCAGCGGAATTTTCATTTTATATTTTAAGATTAACTGAACTCAACTTACATGGTGAGTCTGTTGGTTCCTCCGTGGTAGTAGCTGCTGTAGTTGTAGTTGTCGATCCTGGCCACCCTGATCAATATAGTCAAAAATAATTCTGGTTTTAATTTTGAAAAATAATTTTAATAAACTTACATGGTGAGTCTTCAATTTCAAAGGAATCTTCAGTGGTAGTCGCTACGGGCAACCGATTCCAAGGGAATCTGGGCCGATCTGAATTGAAATATAATGACCTCTTTTCAGGTTTTGTGTTTTATTATAAGCTCCTCGCCATGCTCTTTATTTAAGAATCGATAGTAGAAGCGATCGTATTTTTTTCGGTTTATTTATTTTTTCTTCCTATTCATAAGACACACCATGTAATCATATAATTTTTTCTTAAAATATGCCTGGGCTTTACCAATTTTATTATTAATCTTATGAAAACATATTATAGTAAAACTAAAATTCTTATCACAATCGCCTGTAATAGACACCTTGGGATTTACATTGACAAACTGTGACAATGATTTTGAAGTTTTTTGATTACTTAAATGCTGCCATGCTTAAAGAATATACGATTAATCATTATAGTTTAAATTATAGGACACAATTCAAACAAAAATCACATGCGATAAAACAATTATACACTGACAAACCATAAGAGTAGATTTTGAACTATATATTAAAGATCCGTTAAAAATATTAAAAAATTAAATATATATTATAAATATATAAAATTATTTATAACATTAAAAATATATATTCAAGATTTACCATGCTTACCTCTTCTGCATACTGCAAAGGGCACAATCAAAAGGAGCAAGAGAAGTTTCATCGTTGCTAATTTCTCTAAAACTCTTTCAGGATTTTAACCAATTAACCGCTTTTATAGTGAATTCTTACCCACATCCCAAATAAATGTATTGAATAATGTATTTAAACGTCGGACCGCCGTTGAAATAACGTTTTTGCAATAAAAATAAAGCATTTGGTAATCGATGGCTAATCGAGATGCTTATCTAAAACAATACATGTCTAAACTGAAATGTCTGATTTAACTTGCATACAACTTATAATTTTATGATTATAATGTTTTTTTTTGTTCATTGTTCAGATAAATCAGATTTAGTCCATATTTGAAACAAGACGTCAGATATTATAGTTAGACAACGTTGCCGTTGCGTATTCCTATAAATGGCCATTCCCCCTTTTTACGATAATTTCACGCCTACGAGTTACGAAATAATAGAATTATGAGGTGAGAGTACATGTTTGATTGCTTGTACGTTATATTTGCAAAACATATATTTAGAAAGTGTATTTTCATCTAAATACATAAAGCATATTTTTATGACATAATTAAACTGTTGATTTGCAAGTATAAAGTTAAATAAGGAAACAAAATAACAAATCGAACAATACAGTAATCAAGATTTATTATTTAAGGGACATTAAACTTTCGTTCTAAGATATTCTAATAGAAACTTATTAAAATAGCATTGTCGTAAAAAGTGGCAAAGCAATTTCCAATAGAGAACCATCTTATTATGTATATCTTAGGTGTAGAGATAATTGCATTTGTTTGATTTTATATTTGTGAGCAGCGTGTAACTACAACACCTATTTTTTTTAGTGCAAATACATGTATAAATTTGCTGTAACCCATAACTTATATTAAAGAAGGCCTTGGTTATAATTGTTTCTTGAGGGCGCAAATGTGATTATGCTTTCAAGTGTTTTCCTTACCGGTAACTCAAAAATAAATATTTCAAATTCTCCATATTTGAGTTTCCTCACAATAAATATAAAAAGAATGCAAGATAAAAGTTGCGTGCTAAAGCGCAATTTTGACAATGACTTAAGGTTTGTTCATATGAAAATGATATACTAAACAATATAACCCATAAACTATATCGGGAACAATATTTGTTGAATCAACAAAATTAAGTACTTATTTAATTGTTGAAAATGATAAAACTGCCACTATAAACTACCCACACTCCTTCAAAATGCTCATGTCCAAAAATAACAATTTTGAATCATATAAAGTAAAATAAGCATAACTAAATATAGTAAAAATTGATTGTTTTATTGTTTGCATATGTTTTATTCGCTATGGGTTCATGACCATCTGCATTTTCTATTGCTGAAGCTTGGTTTATGTTATCCCAAGAAATACTCAGCAATGTAAGTTACTATCACCTCGACGTACAAAAAACGTTGAATCAAAGCGCTGTGGAAGGCCTCTACAAAAGAATAAAGTCATTCGTTTAGATAGACTTAAGTAGTACATAGTGAAAGGATAAAATCTAGTATCGGGGAGGGGTGTTAGTTAATAAATGCTCGTGCTGTCGTGGGTCGTCCAAGTAGCACCGTCACAATGATTCTCAACTTCTTGCGGTTGGATGTGGCACGCATCGCCTCATTAGTTGTCTGGAATATCGGTTTTACATGTAGGTCCATCAGTAAGGTGTCGTTCTATCTCTGCCTTTGACGTACCCGGCTTCTTTATTCCCCGTTGTTGCCAGAAGTATGTTCTTCTTGGCACCCTTTCTGGCGCCATGCGAACCACATGTCCGAACCAGGAAAACTTTTTTTCGACTCGGCTATCAATAGATGCCTATGAATTCCTATGACATATTTAATACATAAGAAGCTATGTATCCTCTTGGTTAGATATTCACAAGGAAAACAAACAATCGATCAAATAAGAGTCTCCAACGTTCCAGGCACGTCCCTTAACGTAAATTGGCTAGCCAGGTAAAGTAGTCACATTGTGTCTATAAGAACGAAGGCACGCTCCGTAGCGAGTTCAAAGAAAGCTTAGCAAAATGCTGAAACCAATTTTGTTCTTGCTCTTTTTGAGCTCTTCACTTCTTGGACTGACATTAGCTGGTGAGTGACAATTGTACAAGGGGTTTTACAATTAATTCATTTTTTGAATTAGTTATGCATTTATGTTGCGTTTAATATGCACTCAAGATTGTCTCTGTGTTTTGGAAAACAATCATCAAATAATTATTTTTTTAATATTTTATAAAGTAAGGCCTCTTATATGTATATCAATATATTAGAAGTTTATATTGCTGTTGGCTATTTATATTTAACATAAATATCTTATAAAACTTAGATAGATTTTTGTTGCATCCAATGAAGTATTTTGATTGGTCGTACCTATCTTTCCGAGTCTTGATACCTTTTATTTCAGTGAAAACATAATAAACATAGCAAAACCACTAAGTTCGTTATATATGAAAAACCGGTATCCGCCCAAAAAGTTTCCAGTCATTAAGTTTCCAAAATTGACAACATGGGACAGAAAGTTTCCATCCAAAAATGTGCTTGAATATACAACTTGTGCCAAAAAAAGTTTATTTACTATCGGCTTTAGATCCTACAACACTGTTAATAATACAATAAGAAAAAATGATAATGTTCATAATATTTATTTAGATAGTTTTGACTAGAAACTTTTTGTCCTATGTTGTGAATTTAGGAAACTTTATGGCCGGAAACTTTTTGTGCGGAAACTTTTTAGGCCGGATTCATGAAAAACCATGGGAGAAGATCCCCACGACCGAGAAAAATTGGTTCAATAAAACAAAAACGTCTCAATGGCCTCATGATTCTTTTGTGACTTCACAATAGTACTACTTGTATTTTCAAAGGTTATTACATATTTCAGAAAACGGTTAGAGCACCTATAAGAACAGCTTAACAAACCCGAACCTGAATTTGAGCATCATAATGATCATCAAAAATATAAACTGCTTGTATTATATTCACGTCTAACTTGAAATTTCTTTATTTTTCAGATGTAACGGATGCCCCATGGAGCTCTACAGAGTGTAAAACTTTTATATAATTATTGTTTGATTAATTTGTTTCATACATTAATTTTTGTTAAGCAAAACATCCCAGGATCTGTTATATAATGTAGAACACTAGATAAAAAATACTTAGCGATTAAAAAAATGCAAGTGAAATTTGAGTTTGTTAAATATGGATTTATTGTTATGTTGTCTAAATCGTAAAGAGGTTTTATCTATTAAGATAAACAAAAGCAATGCAAAATCATCACTACAAAAGAGACGAATAAATAGTTTTTTTTTCTGTAAGAAACCATGTTACCGAATGTAATAAAAACACACCTACAGAAACCCCCAATGTGGATATACCATAAAAAATATACAATATACAACATTTATCTATATGATATACAGACTGTGGCGGGCTGACGGAATGCGTGTGTCCCGGGGATGATGTGATTGAATTCCTTGCAGAAGAAGATGATGACTGTTGTCCTTGTGTTTGCAAAGGTAAATTAATATGAAAATAATAAATTGTAAAATTGGCACTATTGTAAAGCGGTTAGGTCAGGTCATGGATCTGTAAATAATCGCTATGTAAAAACCGATTATTATTATTATAAAAAATATGTAACACGGTAATGGTGCGTTCAGCGGGATTTTGCGTCTGCGTCTGCGGAATTTAAATTGGTATAAAACCTAGAGATCCCTGCGGAAATAATACCGCTGTATTTACAATGTTTTATACTAATTTAAATTCCGCAGACGCAAAGGCCCACAGGACGCAACATTATATGAGAAGATCTTTCCCTCCAACAATTAATCCGTGTTTTTTAATTAATATGCGGTCAAAGTACTAAATTGACATCCAAGAAATGCTTTGATCATAATTCATTGCTGAATTGATCAACTTCGATGGTGTGTCCCATTCGACAAGACGTCGAAGGATTTTCGGTATGACATCTCATTTGCGACTTTATAGTTGTTTCCCAGAATTTTCAAACGTAGAAACCGTTCCTTTGCAACGTAGGGGCGACGTCGTCCGATAGAAAGACATTCATTCGACGTCGGGACCTAATAGGACAACAGGAAAACTTTCATATGAGCCCAAATTAATAAAATGCATATTTCCGACGCTACATCCGGAATGTGTTTAAGTAGGAAAATCAAAGCATCCCGAATGCGCCAATAAAGATATTGCATAGAATTAGATGTTTAATGTTTCCATAGTTTCAGAGGAAGACGGGTCAGGTCTTAGATTTTTTGTGAATTGTTTCCATAATTGCTGAACTTATAAAGTGCCCCAGGATATCATCTTGATAAATATGGAACTTTAGCACTTATTCATTTAAACTTTAATCTTAACAGTTTCAATGTTTCCATGGTTACAGAGGAAGGCTGGTGTCGTAAGTGCATTTGCCCTAAGACGACGCATTGCCAGTGCTACTGTGGAAACCCCAACGACACGATGGCAGATCATACGCAGCAATTGCCTCCACCGAGTAAGTATGCTGCCAAAAATACAGACACCTCCACAAGTGTGGAAACTTTTGTTTGGAAGGATAATTTTCATATTTTGAGAAGTACCTTTTTCCTGAAAAGTTACAGGGTACTAGA
>LQRL01082330.1:3502-18158 GCA_001703475.1 Hydroides elegans | reverse complement strand
GGGGGGGGGGGGGGGGGGGTGGATGGCTATACGAACAAAAACGGATTTTGCGTTCATAGTTTCATAAAAATGGTTATTACATGTATTAATGTATTGTGTAAATATGAACGTAGACTAAAGTCACTCTTGAATAAAACTGAAAGTTGACAAACACTTACTTAGAAATTCATCTCATTACCGTATACATCGTATAGCCATGTCATCATGAACATATGGAGAGAAACTTACTCATATTCATATGCATCATTCGTGAGCTTTAACAGGCTTGATCTTTTAACTGGGAATCATAGGGATTTCTTAAAAAGCTAAAAAGCTATTTAAAAAAAACGATAAATGTATGTGCGTTCCTTTAAGCCTTAGTATGAAAATATACTGCATTGCAAGCACTCACATAAGTTTCATTTGAACAAAAAAGATATTTCAATATAGTAGTGAATGGTCTCAGAAAATCATTGTATGATTGTATAACACGATAATTTGACATGTTATAGGTTTGCTGATAAAGAACGAGATCGGCAGGCACTTCTACAAAGTAACAAAACTGCTGAAATCATGGTGAAAAAACAGTCGGTTTTCGACGAAGAACTCTGTAAGTTTACTTTTATAGTGTTTATATTTTTTTAATTTTTTTTAGTGTATTAGTTGCTGATCTGTTCATATCATTTGTATAACTTATCTCTCAGATTGACTAGATATAAGATGTCAGTAATAAATGATGAGTTCTGTACACAGGGTGTGAAGATTGTGGAGTTGGCTACACAAGTAGCTGTGTGAAGCATGGAGGGTACTCACGGATTAAAGATAAGGCCATACCCAGCAGGGCTCGATTAACCACACCACATCAGCTGGTTGTCAAGATGCTTGAGATGACTGCTGACCATTCACATAGTAAGCTTCCTTGCTTTAGGTTTATTGGTCGATTGGCTCGTTTTTGGATAGTAAAATTTGTTTCACATTTTGTAAAATGGAACTCAAACTAGATTACTCGCATTGAAAATACATCAATACAAAACTATTATACGAGTGTTTATTAGTCTACAAGCATAGATATAAACATGCTTTGTTAAAATATGCACGATAACTTTATATTTTAACAGTTTATGGAGTTTTTGCGAAAAAGGTTATTCAGAAGAGAACACAACTTGGACCATATGAAGGGCAAATCACTGATACGTGGGACCATGGTCGAGGTGACCGAATTAAACTGCAGGTATGAATCATTCGATTTTAATAATTGTATATTACTGAGTTACACAATACTCTATAAATGATAGCATTTGTATAATAATATTATTTACTTTGAAATAGCTGTTAATTTTTTGGGTAATGGCCTACTATTTTGTAAATCCTGAACATTGTCAGTTTTAAGTATAAAATTGTGTTTGCTTTGAGTTATTTAACCAGCACACGGTTTTTTTTTTTTTTTTAAGACAATAATTTGTTTATTTTGCAGCTTTGTAACATAAATGGAAGATCAAGCTTCTTTGACTGTAAGAATGAGGCTGAGTGTAACTGGATGATGTTTGTCCGACCCGCTAAAACGCCGAAAGAGCAGAACCTTGTTGCTTTCCAGCATAAGGGAGAAATATATTTCATAACTACAAAGGTAACCATCCCTGTAATTGAGAAGACCTGTCATATTGTTTTAAACTGGCGTCAACGGAAATTATATCAATTTAACTTTCTGACAAGGTGTACTTTTTAGTGACAATAATCTCCAAACCAATTTATACATTGTGATTAAGACGGCGCAACCTTACTGCATATATCTTCCTTTCTCAAAGAATATACGCCTCGCTCGTTATAAAAATAATAATGTCATTTTGACATGTTATGTTTAGGCTATTCGCATCAACGAGGAATTGAAAGTATGGTACGCAAAAAGTTACGAACGGTTGATCCGTATGTGTAACGGATGCACTACAGTACGATCCGACAGTGTTACACAAGAGGACATGTTATCGCAAAAAGAACCGAGTCCACATGAACAATCGTCTTCGTTAGATATACTAACACCTCAGCGGCGAAGCTCCCGGAGAAAAAATAAAGCCAGTGCTAACAAAATGTCACCAGACGAGGACGCGTCTGAACATGTGGTGGCCGATGCAGTTAAAACGACAGAAGATGCCATTAGAACTGTGGCGGAGACCGTCGCAACGACTGCACTTGATCATAGTAAGTGCAAGCAGTCACCGAGTAACAATGCTTTGAATACTGCAAATATTGCTGCAACTGTTTTGATAAGTATAATAAAAAAATGTCTTATCTGTTGCGAGATAATGCCACAATATAAGCAAGGACATATACATCTAGAAAATTGATGGGCTGATGTTCAAATTTGTTGGTTAAATATACCACGCGCCATCGTATTTAAAGATGTGATGCTCTTTTTGAACATACATAAGGCTACAATACAAACTTGACTTCACATCAATGCCATTATGTTCTCCAACGAAACTGTGCTTAAAAGTTTTGTATTAAATTGCAGGTACCGTTCAACCACCGTATAGCGATAGAAGTCCAAATGCAAAGGGGGACAAAAAATCGCCTAGCCTTAGGCGAGGCAACCGAAAAAGAATGACCCAGCCAGAAGCGGTGGTATCTCAACAAGCAGCTAAAAGCTTAGATGTGAGTTTTCTTTTGTTAACCATGTACTTAAGAGTTGATTTGAAGGATAGCTTTTCGAATCATTCGAGATGATAATAGCTTTACATAGAATTACCATATGTTTTGTCATACGATATTGACACGATGGTTTTGACGAACACACCATACATTTTAGGTCTGTCGTATATGCATAGTCGTATTTTATTTTCATTCCGTTCTTACAGACTGATATCATGCCTGCGATGGTCCAAGTCACTGTTGGTGGGACAGAGATAGAATTAAATCCAATAATACCTGAACCCGTGCAAAACCCTGAGCTATTGCAAGATGACAATGATGACTATATCGAACTGCATGGGTTCGAACCGATAGATTCACCTGGAATGGATAATACGTCGAATGAGATGAACAATCAGCATGTGCCAACGGACCAAAATACCACCATAGCGACTCCGGTTGAAAATCCTATAACAAGTCAGGAGGGAGAAAAAGATGCTGTGATTGGAAACGACCGTTCTAATATTATCATACACTCGATTCAGCAAGTTGTGGTTAGTGACAAAGAGATAAATTCCACGGTCCCGGTGAACCAACCGTTTAATGCTCTACGTTTTGTCGAAAATCCCGAACCACAAAACCAAGAAACTGCATCAGTTGAAACGAATACTCCTCATATGGTAACGGCTACAAAGTCACCAACTAAGTCAAATGATAAAATACCAGTCGTTAAGAAAGAGAAGAACAAAAGGTCATCCCCGAAAAAGAAGGAGAAGAACGCAAATATTGATGAGGAGGAAGATGAATTTACGCCCAAGAAAGCATTTCATTGTACGAGTTGTGAGCAGATTTTTCCTTCGGAGCTTAAGCTGGATACGCATATGCGATTGGTACATTCAGGAGAAAAACCGTTTCTGTAAGTATCGTTGAAGTTGCAGATTAAGTAACTCTATTGTTGTTAATCGTCCCCTAGAATCAATCGTCAAAAATATAATTTTAGGTATTTACTGTATAGCACAATTCGGGTCCCATTAAAATGTAAGCGTTCTTTGGTTCACTAAGATCGATAAATGAAAACCTAATCCTATTGTAATTAAATGAAAAATAGATAACGCATATGGTAATAATTCATAACACCATTACCGTTGCAGATGCACTGTGTGTAAAAAGCGATTTCAAACTGCGTTTAAGCTGAAGCGGCACATGACCACGCATGGGGAGGGCGCCATGTTCAGTTGTCCATACTGTGAGTAAAAGTACTGTTACTTTAGACAATGATTAAGGTAAAAACATATTTATCAATATACAATGTAATACAACTGTAATTTTAATAAAATAGCTCAGTTTTATATTGGCAGATACATTGTAGAATGTGACTGTTTAAAGCTTGCTCATGGAATTACCTTTTGAAACCAATTTGATTGCACCAAAAGCTATCTTGATTATTCCATTACGCATGGGAATACAACAAATCATTAATTTGTTTTAGGTGATAAGTCGTTTGGCAGAAAAGATCATCTGAAGAGTCATTTGCGAGTTCACAATCCCGAGAAAGAGGTGTTCGATTGTACCTTCTGTGATAAAAAATACTATTCTACGTATGCCTTTAAGTGAGTCATATTGAGTATTACATTTAATTCTTGTTTTTCAGGTGTGTATAGAGTATCATTTGTGTAAAATAGTCATATAATATATTTGTTTTTCGAGGGTTTTCACTCTTAGATTAGTTCAGTAAATGTCAAGTTTTGGCTTTATAATGTTTCTTTTTCACTCAAAGTGATTGAAGACTTTCAAATAAATTCATATCTTTCTGTGATAGATTTGATATAACCAAATGCAGACACTTCATGTATAATTTAAATGTACTATTTATTTACTCTTATCAGCCTTTTCTATATATTTCTCTCCAGATGCCACATAGCACAGCATAATGCTGATCGGGGCGAATTAACTTGCACAGTTTGTGATAAAGAATTTAAAACCTCAGAAGAAATCCAGTATCATCTTAAGGTAGGCTTAAAACTTAATATATAATCAAAAATTGCTATAGATGATTTTGCAATTTGTTCCTAAAATGATAATTTGCCTTCAAAATATATTCATTTTCCTTTCCACTCCGTGAAATAAAACGAAAGTACGTGTCCTATTGTCTGTTCTTATTGGTAGATGCCTAAAAATGGACCCGTATTATCCCGAGGGGATAAGGGGTTCAACATGTCCGTCCGTCTTTCGGTCCGTCAATTTTTAGGTATGTACTTTGCGAAGCCCTTATTTCTCCTATGTAAGTGATTGCCGTACGTATGAACAATAATGACGATTTAGTGATGTTGAACGCGCAGATATTAATAATATCACAATGAGTTTCACATGAGAATCAGAGCTGCGGCTTTCTGGCAGCATGTTGTGTGAAAACAGTAAGACAATAAAAACATGTTTTCCTTATGTTCTACGCAGGTGCATGCTGGCTCCCGAACTGTGAAGGACGAATCACAAAAGAAACACCAATGTCCAAAGTGTAACATGAAATTCTTCACCAAAAAGGTAAAACTATATTTTCAAAGATAAAATAAAATTGCATTTCAAAGCCAATAAAGTTCATACACTTGTCGAAATTGAGAAAACTATCAACCATAATAGCGCAACATAAATGTAAATATTAAATGCCATTTCTGACTATTTGTAAAATATGATAGGTGTCCCAAACTTGCTTGGATAGCAAACTCAAACACAAATATAAATGAACGATAAGATAAGACATTTTGAAGAAATGGATAAGATATGTTAGACTTATACATTCCAAACATCTAAACATCGAAAAAAAAATGTATTTCTCCTATATACCATGTGTCTTTTGAATCAAACGGACAGACTAGCATATGTTCCAACTACATGTACATACTTTCAAAAATCTAGGACATTGAACGGCACATCGTGACCCACACAAAACAGCGGGCCTTCATGTGCCACCTGTGCCCGCAGCGATTCGGTCGCCAAGATCACTTGACTCGTCACATTCGAACGGCACACTCGGGCAACGCCAAAAAGAAGCGCAAAGCGGAACCACCGACAGAGGATCTGCTATCTCAGGTTTGGAAAAATCAGTGTTATGTCCCTGTTTGAATAATGTCAGTAGGTGCTAAGTTTCTGATATACTCGTCTAACTGACAAAAGTATTGTGTTTGATATGCGTTCTATACAGCTTGTTCTATATTTGATTTCATAAATATTGATTGATCTAATTATGAAGATGAAACACTGAACTCTTTCAAAAAAAATCTTAACATGCAAGATTATTTTAGATAATAGAAATCTGATGTTTTACAGGTTGATGCTTTAAAGCCGCCTCCAAAGAAAGAAAAGAAATCACCGATGAAAACGAGGCAGCGAAAGGATGTTCCCACTGGCGAATCAAAACAAAACAAATCCAAAGAGCAGTCAACAGTCCTGGGTACGGCTGTGTCGGCGGAAAATAACACCGACACTAAAGACGATGACTTGGTCTTGGTATTTGATGGGACGAATTTGATCTGGAGAAAGCAAAGTTCTGTGATTGCTCAGCCGATGACTTCAAGTGAACAGATTCAGACCCCTAGTCAAAATTTGACTATTCTTCAACCTGCAGCTATTACTCAGCCGATGACACAAAATAGTCTGAGTCTTGCAAGCCAGAAAACAATTCAAATTCCCTCATCTTTGCTTGCGACGAACTCGGACATAAGTGCGTTACAATCAAATATATCTGATATCGACCTTGTTCTCAAAAACCTAGAGAATGAAACAGAAATAATCAAAGCAACTGAAAATAAGACCCACAAAGGAAGTGGAAAGTCACTTAAGCGCAAAGGTTCGGGTAGCAGCAAGAAATCGGGCGGTAAGCGTTCTTCAAAAGGTCGCCGGTCTTCCTCTCGATCTTCACTTTCATCGCAACCAACTCTGCCTGTTGATACTTTGCCGGGAACCAGTCATCTGGCTTCACCGCCACCGGTTCCCAAATCAAGTGCTTCTCAGCAACCGTCAACTACGGCAGGGGCAAGTAATGTGAACATTTCATTTATCGACAAGCTCAACTTGACAGAATTGTTTGGTGAGAAGGCGAAAAGTATTCAGAAAAATGTCCAATTGCAATTACTCAAAGAATTGCAGTCAGTGCAGCAAAAAGTGGCTCCTCCATCGTCAGCGAACCAGCAGGCACTGGTTTCTCAGCAACAGGTGCTTCAGCAGGTGCCTTTACAGGTTCCCTCGTCATCGATTTTCACTTTAAATCTACCTCAAAACATACAGAGTAGCGGGAATATTGCTGCCACGGCCGCAGGGCAAGTGATACAAATCGGTAACAGACAAGGAAGTACCCAAGCCCCAGCTTTAACCACTATCGATACACAGACTATCGTACAACAGATTCAGCAAATGCTGACCTCCAACGTCACTAACGAGCCCATTGTTTTAGAAGCGGCAAATCAGGTGCCAGTCCCACAGAACGTCCAATTACTTCAGGTATATGACACAAATGGAACTCCAATTCAGCAGCCGGTTCAAGCCATTACTCCGGTCACCGGTCAAACGCAAGTGGGAAATCCCCAAGTACCTGTACAAGTGACGTCACAGGTTATACCAGGAAATTACCAACCAGCTCAAAATCAAGTGATCATGATACCTGAAAACTGGAAAATGGTGTATCCAAATGAATCAGAGAAAAGTGGCGTTTAGTTGACTAGTTATTAATTGTCTGTGATATAATATTATCACAATTCTAAAGTCTAATAAAATGTCTGGTTTGAAACAATCTTTGATTACAACTGTGTTATCAGTTTTATCATGCACGTGCCAGTCATATATCCTCATGCTGCCTGTAATTCGTACACATATTTTCTTTTTGAGTGCAAAGTTGTTATTTATTGAGAGCAAATTTTACATTATATTGTTAATGTGCAATATGTATTTCTTAAAATTATTTGTTTTGTTTATAGATTTTAGATATATGCGAATCTAGTAGAGCTCTAGTCTTTGTAAAGTTATTTATTTTAGATTATTGAATGTTCACATAAGCAAAATTTCTTTTGTTTAATATATGAGGTTTACCGATAATAAATACTATTTATAAAAATTGCAGTTTTTCTTCATTTTTGAGTACTATAATGTACTTCCAATACTATAAAAGTATTATGTGTTACGCTAAACACTAAACGCCCCAAAGTAAGTATAAGTAGTAAAATAATGTTAACTGACAACAGACACATAGGCTCATATGCAGCAAACAATAAGAATGGCTCTCAATATTTGCTGATTTAAAATAAAAGCTTGTCTTTAGAATTTATTACATATGAACCACTTGTTACAACATGCAACATATGTTAATAGTTCTTCTGTTTAGTTATATCCGAATAAATAGCTTTTAATTAAATAAAGATTAGCTAGTATTAGACATAGTATTCACAAATTCACGATATAATAGAAAATAAAGATAGAAGCTTTTAGTAATAACTCATTTTGTTATCTATTTTAGTCATATTTTCTCCTCTGTTCAACTTTCTATCAAAGAACGTTAAATTTTCTTTTTAATGTCGGCATATGGATAAATTACGCTTTATCTTGTCCTAGATTTTCTTATTACCCATCTGCAAAATTCTTAATAAAACACCGCACAACGCATATCTGGAATAATAAACGATTAAATCTCTTTTGAAATATACACCAACGATTCGAAACATCTGACTAGAATATATTGAGTGACGGAATGTTACCGGAAATCATGGTGCAGCTTTGAATAATCTCACATCACAAGCGGTGCAATATTATAATCTATATTCTAGAATATCTGAAAAAAAACATCTATTTTGTACAATATCTAAATAAACAACAACATTATCTCTAAAATCTTTCACATATCTATGACAACTCTGTCCCGACAAAATTAAAGATAACACATAAATACAATTACGTTACGTGATATATTCATTAAATATTTAATGTTTAAAAGTCAAGGAAAAATCTTTTGTCAACATAAAACTTAACCATTATCCGTATTGCATCAAGAAATACTACACACAAATAACAATACATGTATCACAAAAAAAAAATACAAAAACAAGCTCATTGGACCGTTATGCATATTTGCATGTGCTTTGGTTTTGTTCATCGTTACAAGACAAAGGATTATTTGAATGTGTTGCTATATAATATCACAAAATTTAAATATATATATTAACAATACTAAAGTATTACATCAAAAAATCATTTATTTCATCAAACAAATGTCAAAATCATTTCGAATTCATTTTTTTCTGCACGGATCAGTTACAATTATCCGTAATTTGAGCGTTCTCTTTACGTTAATAGAATATTATGCGTTCCTACCTAGTTTGCGTTAATATTAGAATCGATTAAAATAGTCAAATCTGTCCATATTTATCAATATAGCAACAAATCTCTACGTTAACCTTAAGACTAACCTTTTCATATGGGACTCTAATAGCATTATGTTATACTAAACAATTTGAATTACATATGATGAATTTTTAGTCGGAAATACTTTCAGTGGATGACGATAGCATTAGCTCAACTCAGATATGACACATTGCATAACCTACGTTGTTCAGGATGTAAAATTAATCTGAATCGTTATGTTGGATTCTCTTTGACTAAATATCCAGCTTGAATCAACTTACATCGTCATATAACATTTACCTTTAGGTACCAATTATACAAAACAGAATTCGATTCCCAATCTAACTTAAATTTGATTTCATTTAATTTAGGGCTGTGTCGGGTATCTCGGGTAGTCGGGTACCCGATAATCGCCTCGGGTACCCGAACCCAAATTTCGGTTCGGGTACCCGAAATGTTGCATTATGGGAAAAATTGAGACATAATTCAACTCATCAAATCGTTCTTTTAGAGGCAGATATTCAATGGTTTGGTCATTTTAACCCTGTAAAATATGTTTTTATCGAAATTTGGAGATTTAAGTAAGATAAAACATAATACAGGGATAAAACATAATTAATATAACAGTTTATCTTATATTTGATAATAAATTTACAACATATCCCGCAGATAATGTAAATGATACCCTAAGTTTATCATGGTTTTCAAACTTCGGGTCGGGTATCGGGTCGGGTCGGATATTGGCTTCGGGTGTTCGGGTAGCAAAATACCCGACCCGACACAGCCCTAATTTAATTACATCCCTATAATACACACTTAAACCTATCCACTCCACATATCATCACCCCCTTATCAAATATCATCAAAGATACCACGCGGTGGCCCCCTTGGTGCATTACGCGGTGCATTTCGACCTCCAGTATTAAGCGAAGTGGGGCGCGCAGCGGCACGGGACTGATAACCCCCTCCCGTGTGCACAGCAAGGTCGTCCTCGTCGTAAGGGTCATCCGCAAAAGGATCGTGCGAAGGTGTTGAGGAATAGCCAACGGGTTCAGCTTCGCGAAGTAGATTCGAACGGTCGCTCTCTTGGGGGCTTCGGGCCGTGGTCGCTTTACCTGAAAACAACATCATACATTTGCTTAGATGAAATTATCAAAACTTATTTAATCACCACTTATTTTTCAGTTTAGTTTGAAAAGAGAAAAAATTACTTTTAGTATGAATATCGATATTGTATAAGGAATTTATATCTGTAAGCATATTAAAATATCTGACTCGAAACAGGTCCTAAAGTTAGCTATGGGTATATTACACAAAGCATAATTAGAGTTAAGGCTGTATCGGTTGGGTACTATACTATATATTATATATCAAAAGGGCAGCCGTTAAATCTACCTGGGTAATTGGGATTCACGTAAAATACATTTTATCACACAGACGGATAATATACACATAACAAGAGTTCACCACAGTATTGTTGAATTTAACACAGACAGTGGTAACTACTAACGATAACACATAAGACAAATGATAAATATGGATACATATAACGGCGCTATAATAATGTTTCTAAAAAATCAAAATCAGCAAGGGTTTTATAAAAAAAATATAACTATTAACCATTAAAGAATCTTAAATAGGCATAAACATGCATAAACGATAGCTTTAAGGTGCAAACAATCAAAATTTATTAAGTTGAAAGTTCTTAAATATGAAAACTAACGAAACAAATGCTTGAAAAGAAAGAAGACAATGAAGTAAATAGGATAAGAAGATGAAAATGTATTTAAACAGAATGAGCTGCTTAGAATTGTTTAAGAGTATATCGGTCTGAAAGAGATCAAATAATGATTTGAAATATTTGTTCAACGTTTCGCGTACATATGCTGAGAATAACTATTGGTATATTCACAATTCATGGTAATCGGGCTCTGTATAAGCTTCATAAGAGGGATTATTAAATTTATTAAAGATATGCCCTAAATTTACCGCTTTGATGGTGATTTCTAGTCATTTTACGATAGACTTTGTTCTACCGGTGTTCATGACAGAAGTGAATAAATTTTCCAACGAGTCGTAATGAGATGACAATTTTAGGAACAAACGTTATTTCGCATCAGTAGAAATGAAAGGATAGAAGGGATGCAAATGATGCAAACTGAATATAAGAAAATAATCAAAATACCATCAGAAACACTGTACACTGGGTCAGCGCCAGCCCCAGCAGTCTTTTCACTTTGCTTGTCTTTCTTCTTATTCGCTTCATCATCTTTCTTCGCACTCCCATCCTTCTTATTCTCACCACCAAACAACTTTCTCAATCCTCTTCTCGGCTGCGTCGCTACATCTTCGGTATCCGTATTAATGGATGTATTTTTCGCGCTTGTGGCGCCACCACGGGAGGAGGGAGCAGACGACATTTTGACAACAACACTGGCCGTGGCGCCCGAACGGCTGCGAGCATGCATGGGATCATCCACGGGGCGGTTCGAGCCATACTCACTAGGCCGCGCGCCACCAGCGGGTAAAGAGCTTAAATCCGATGTGGGATCGGAGGAGATTTCCGTACCTCGTCCAGTGGTGGCCCGATGGCCGTACCGCTCGTTCCAGTCGCGACGCCGAGCTGCACTCTCCTGCAGGCGCTCCTGTTTCCTGCGCTCTATAAACAGATTTTTGGGGATTTACGCGACAAGTGCGACTTCAAACGAGGTTCAGTTAATGAAGATACTGATAGTTATAATAATTTGGACAACCTCAAGCTATATCCGTATATAAATGGATCTAACGACACTATATCTCGTTATCAATAAATTCAAAATACAAATCTTTTGCCAGTTAGTATATCAATATTTTTTTTAAACAATGATGCGTACATTATCATGTACATCAACAGAAAAATGAACGCCAGATTTATTGTGGCGTTTCTTTCTCTTTTCCTTCTTTCGATCGATATGCTTACACTGACACTCAATTTATACAAATCTACATCAAATATACCTCTCGTGATCAGATTCTTGCCCTCATCCACTAATTCAGAAGTCATCTCATCATCTCCAATGAACTGCTCGAATCCCATGCAATGCAAGGCGCGCGAGCAGAGGTTGAAGAAAGTGGCGATGCAGAGCAGGACGATGGCGATCGGGAAGTAGATATTGAAGCCGCTGCTGATGAACTTGATCACGTCCATGTGACCCATGATCTAGAAAAGATAATTATAACTTAATCTTTTATTTTGCTTATTTGTTTAAAGTTAAACTTACAAGTGTAAAGGGTCTCGAAATCTTAAATCAATATTAAGACAGATCAGTCAACAACATTATACATGTACGAAATTATGTGATTAGTTATATGAACGACAATATGGTCGATTTGGCCTATTATCTAGAACCATTCATGATCGGGAATGTCCCTTTTAAAGCGGCCGACCATTTCTCTATAAATCTTATAAAGGTATACTGGAATAAGATATTACCTGGGTGAAGTAGGTCTCCTCGACATCCTGCTTCTGTGTAATGTGAGAGTCCAGATGAATGAGACCTAGAAAGTTCAGACACAGGGGAGGCGTCAGGCGACACATCATCCTGAAAGTAATATATATATACTTTTGAAGCGATCACCTTGATCTTCACAGATAATAAAGATAATAGAACATAAGTATATATGTTTGGCATTTTTACTTAGGCTATGCTACAGTTTTATGGGACAACAATTTCATATTTATATGAGCATTTTACAGCTAAGTCACAATTTCATCGCTCAATGGAATATGATACCAGAAAATTGAAACATAAATGACAAATATAACGCACATGCCGCAGAAGAGGAGACTGTATTCGTTGGTCTGGTGATGGCCGGCCAAGTAGTAGTAGTTGAAGAAGCGCACCTTGAACACGGTGAAGTAGGCGCACACGCTCAGGTACGCGATAGTCGCAAAACAGATGAACTAGAATAGCATAAACAAATAATATATTTATCTAATTTGGTAAACGCTTTCAATTTTACTTTATGTTGTGTTTTGTTTGTGTAAATGTTAATGAAGCTATCTTTTGACAGGCTTAACAGTTAAACTGGACATACATCACGAAAACAATTCAAAGCATTTATATATGTTACATGATGAATGAATTTATCTTTAATTTATCTAAAAACTTTGTTTCACTCGAACTTACATCCTAATACACCATGTTAACCATCTCAGTTTCATTTACCTCGATGGCGAAGTAGTTTTGCGCATCCGCCGCCGCATTGACAAAGATGGCGAAGAGCGAGAGGACGGGGTCGGCGATGAAGAAGAAGCACTCGCTCCATACGACCATCACCGACATCAGGATGACAATAACGGCCAGGCCGCGCATGCCCCATGGGTACACAAGGCACTTCCAGTACCACTCTAGAAAATAAGAATTTTATAACACATATTGGACACATGTACCTCGTTTATAGCCATCATGTCAGATAGAAAGACACAAACTAAGCGAAATAAACATTCATCAGACAAAACCGCAATCTATATTTCATTGGTTTATATATCTAACTGAATGTTTCGCAATAGACTTTTGTATAAGTTCACATTTTCGGATAATGTAAAAGTTAATCAAATGTGTCATTATCCAAAATTCACAGGTAATTCTAACCCAGTTTTGCACTGTAGCAGCTTTGGAAACGCCCAGTGTAGGGCTGCGAGCGTCGGAACACGCGGTGTGCGCTCACTTCACTCATTGCAACATCTTCCAACTCCAAGGCGCGACCAGTAAATCTGTTTAAATTTTCATTTTTAGATAAAAAAATTATTATTTATATATTTAAATCTTTACATCTACATCTGTTTTTATTTTTCATATGTTGTGTTTCACAGGGATGTGAACAGCGGAACATTACTGAATTTGTTTCAAACACAACATCGTTCTAAGTCAAGCATTAACTAATTGCATCCAGATTCATTTAATCCGAAATTAAACGGGATAGAAGGGGAAAACCGACCTAAAACCAAACAAAAATTCAGAGACTATGCTCACCTGCCCCACTGGCACTGGGTTCGCTGGTGCACTTGCGAGGTGTCGATGACCTTCTTGTGCAACCGAATCAGCGATTTCTCCGACGGTGTGTCCGTGGGGTTGTTGAAATCCTGGTAGTCCTCGCGAGTGGTGCGCATCACCTGCTCTCGAGTGGCTTCAGGACACTGGGAAAGAAATCATTAAGCGTTGAACATAGGTCATATTGATCATAACATAATGCCAAATGATGTTTAATGAGGTTTAATTTAAGTAAGTTCAAATCATATGCTCTTTTACCTAAATCAGCATAACAAGAAAGGATTTCAAGGAATTTAATGATAATGTGGAAAGGGCGTACCTTTTCTAGGATTGTTTCAACATGTTTTCTCAGAGGATTGTTGTATTTTATTGTTTCTGCAGCTCTTTTTACGTCCTGAAACATGCACCGATAATTGACTAAATACAAATATATGAATTTTCAATAATTGTGTTTGATATATTGAACACAGTTATTGACAACTGAATATAATTGAATAACGAAATTCCGATAGTTTACGTTTAAATAAGCATCAAATCAATTGAACCAATGGAATAAGCCCATTAGTCACAGTCCTTCATAAGAAAATGATTTATTTACAAATATAAGATCTGACAATAACATGAGCACTACAGAT
>LQRL01082326.1:25476-41823 GCA_001703475.1 Hydroides elegans | reverse complement strand
AAGGGGGGGGGGGGGGGGGGGGGGTGTCGGTCTTCATTAAATGTATTACATGTTAATGAAATTTATGAAGTTGAATTTCTTTTCCGGTCATTTGAACATATTTTCTTGTCATAAATGTTAACATATTTCAAAGCATTTTTTGGTATATATATACATGTAACTTTCTAACATTTTTTTTTGAGAGACAGGGTAATGAATTTAGAAGTTGTCCCATAGATTGCCTGATTAGTCATTTAATATCCAGGGAACTGTTGTATCATGAATATTACATTTGTTCTGTGTTATATTTAAAGAAACACATATTTATAGTTAAAACATTATAATATTAATATTCGTCTACGGTCGTGCCGCAAGTTATGTGCATACGGAATTTACATTGTTTTCATGTGAGTCAAGTGTGCACCCCCTCAACCCAGACACACTATAACAGAATTCTAATAGATTCTACTTGTTTATATGTAAACAAGCTCTCTTTTTAAGGGAAACGTTGATTGTATTGGTGAAATCATCAATACCTGAAGGTGCGACTCACTCTATTGGCTTGAATAGACCCCGTTCTTCACAAACAATAGAATTCAGTTTAACTTCGAATGCACACAATTATTTGGGAATGAAAATGGGAAAAAATATCACAAAATACGTTTTTATTTGATATCTTTTTCATTTTTTTGGCCCAGCAGTTTCAAATTTTGTAAATTAATCCCATTTTTTGATAAAAATTTGCAGTGCAAAAATAAATTGCATTGCATATTCCGTTTAGGAGAAATAAGGCCACCAACTGGTCGTTAGGTTTGTAAGACACCTTTAATGATGCTTTTCATATGACCGTAACCGATTCTCACGTCTAAACCGATAACAGAACACACACACACACTCTTTCGGAAACCAGCCTGCTGCGGCACGTTTTGTTGTGAGTGGTAAACGAAAGTGGCAAAGGCATTCAGGGCCCGGAACCTGTGAGGAGTAGGTGTTGGTTTTATTCTTGTCAAATTTAATTGAGAATTCTTGCCTAATTCAAATTGAGAAGTGGGCGGTAACTTAATTACTTAGGGTATAGGTGTGAATCTAAACGTGTTGCTGTGAGTGGTAAACGAAAGTGGCAAAGGCATTCAGGGCCCGGAACATATGAGGAGTAGGTGTTCGTTTTATTTATGTCAAATTTAATTTATCTGAATTTGAGAAGTGGGTGGCATCTTTTTAACTTTGGTTATGGGTGTGGATTGTTACTCAAACAGTAGAAGAGGGGATGTCAAACATGGAACAGAGGGGGGATGGTTCAAATTTCACTCGACATGCGGGGTTGTCACTTCTGGCTTGCATTGAAGAATCTTCACCCCAAGAATGAGGATCAATTTGAATTTTTAATTCAACAAGAGCATGATTCCATTTATCCTTGAGGAGATTCTTAACTCGGGTATAGCGGATCGAAAATACCTTGTTGAAGAAGGTACTATCATGAAAATGTTTAAACGTATGTCTCCGTTCCATTCTAAATCAGTTGCACTCCTTTGTCATAAATAAGCAGTTAGATTTATGTGGCCACTTTAAAAATGTATCTGACTACGCGCATGAGAAAAACTGCAATAAATCCTATTACAATTCACTCACATACACTAAATGGACCATATATAGGGAAGATAAATAAGTTACCATTATTATAAAACTGTCGTGGGCCCAAAAGCGTTTTATCAATGTCGCGCTCCAGCCAGGTGAATGAAGTACGTAAGTGACTCGGGCTAAAAATAGCACAAACACAGTATATAAACAGTTTCATTATCGCTTATTGACAATGACACGGTTTTTTCTCTTTTTGTCTCGTTTTTTTTTTTCTTCTTCTTCTTCTCTTTTTTGTATTGTTAAGTGTGTCCTAAAATCATGCTTCAAATCATATCCTGAAGGGGTCTTGTACCGTAAAAATCCATAGAATCGATAGCCTATAACCCCGTTGACCCTTAAATCGATCCAATGTTATTTAACCCGATTATACTTTTTTTCTAGGCATAAGCGCTGTCCAATAGGATATCGATAAATTATGTAGTTAAGATTTCTTGCAATATTAGCCAAGACACAGTGAACATTTAGAACTACAGTAACATGCATTCGCTTTTTCATTCTATATTTGAATGTTAATATTGACATGTAGATCTATATGTTTATTGTTTAAAATTTACAAAGCATTACAGTTTATAAGCATAAAGTATCATCAAAATAACACAAATTAAGACATTAACCCTTCAAAACGTTCGAACATTTAAAGTGTTTTTATGTGTTTAAGTAAATATTCTTCAGGCGCTTGAGATATTGAGCTAAATGGGAACGTCTAGAAATGTTGATAATTTATAAATATGGATGACTTCATTCAATCAATTTTCTACAATAGGCGTACTTCTTGATCAAATATGGCCTGATTTCAACGGGATTTAGTGTTGAGACACAACTACTTTGCACCTTTTGTAATTAGAAAATGTAATAAGAAACAAAACAGTTCGTTAAATAGCATTTTCTTTTTTTTAACACTTGTTTTGTGGTTGCTAAATTGCTCATGATCTCATAAATCATTATATTGAATTCCTTTTAAAAAATACTAATGTTGTAAGTTTTGGATTGTATTTTACATAAGCAATATTTTTCAAAGTTGTAACTGCTATGATTTCTAAAAAATCTTAATGATTTAGTTTGATTCCTTTAAATAGACGTTTGACATTATATGCAGGTCAATTAAATTGGAATCCTCGGTTCTGTAAAAAATAAATAACATGATTTTTATTATCATCTAATCTTTTTTATTCATTTAGCTTCGTGGGTTGGTATTTACTCATCGGTATTTACTCATTTAATTAGCACAGATGAGCCACATATCCTTTTTGCAATCAACTATCGGTTCCTTCACTAAACGAAACCGGTGTAAAGGTTTCAAGCTACCCCCAGTTTCAAGCTACCCCCCGGTAATCTGATACCGGTTTGAGGCTACCTCCCCGGTAATTTGAAACCGGTTTGAAGTTACCCTCACCGGTTTGAAACTACCCCCTCCTCATTTTCTTTATTTTCATTATTCTTTTAAAAGTTTTCTATTCTAACTCATATTGTAAGGTTATTTGTATAATATTTGTTTGCATTAGTCTTCTAAACCCAGAATGGGTTGTGCGCGTCGCATGAACAAAGGATTGTAATAGTATGGTATTGATCTCAACTGATCCACTGAGTATGTTTGCATGTTCATGTTCACAGCTAACACAGACTTGGATGTAATTAATAATTGGTGTGCCATAGTTTTAATCGGGAGTGTTTGAACTCTATGAAAATACATACATAAAACGTTTTGAACATTATTTTTTCTATATTTAATTATCACAGGTATCTAAACGTTTTGCCCCTGATACAGGACATTATGTGCACTTCAATATTTTTCGATGTTGCCAACTCGAAATTAATTCTATTATTCTCAAATCACACATTCATCTAAACATCTATGGTTTATTTGTGAACATGGAACAGGCACACAGTGCTCAGAGTATATGGGATCAGTGGCATACCTCAACAGCCCTTCTGTATATACGGCGCGCACAATCCCTTTTTATGCATAAAGGATAAGTGCGACATAATTTGGTGTCATATCGTCTTATTATATCGATTGATAAACAATTCGATGAAATAAAGTAAAAAAAATAAAAATTGAGGAGGGGGTAGTTTCAAACCGGTGGGGGTAGCTTCAAACCGGTTTCAAATTACCGGGGAGGTAGTCTTAAACCGGTATCAGATTACCGGGAGGTAGCCTGAAACCGGTTTGAGATTACCGGGGAGGTAATAATTAGGGGGGTAGCTTGAAACCGTTACACCGGTGGTAGCAGTAGCCTCTATGTTAACGCCACGTTATGGCATTGAGTGTGCATACCTGTAGCGATATTTACGTTAGTTATAACTGGATGGGACCTTTACGCAGCGGCGGGGCGCCTTTTCCTGGGAAACGGGAGGGGGGAGGTGGTGTGACAAATCACTTGATGAGGTAAAGGCAACCGTCCAGGATTTACCAAGCTTCTTTAACTTGTTTTCAGCTTACATTTTCTTTGGATTTTTATAAACATAGATTTATATAATTTCTCACAAAAACATACATTTTGAATGAATGAAAAGCATATTGCTAATGTGTTGTACTGTTCGCTGACAGATTCATCGCAGCCAGGTTTTAGAAAAGCAAGAGCTCCAAAAAATCTATGGCACTGCAATAGACGGCCACTTCAACTGACCTCTACGTGCCACACCGAGTCATGATTTCCAAAGCAGCCAGGAAAAAGGCAACGAAAAATAAATCTTAAACGAAATTATCATTTTCAATCACAAAGTAAAGGGAATGCAATAGACGGCCACTTCTTCTGACCTCCACGAGCCAACGGAGTGATGGACAGGCTCGCCATGAGGTGCTCACAATATTATGGCAACAACGGCCGTATGAGTAATGAGCATCTATAGGTAAATATCTATAACTTAGAAGACTTTGGTATATGATATATTTTGCAAATTATATAACTGATGATACACATGCACAATTGTTGCTTTTAATATGATTTAAAGACTTATGTGAAAAAAAACGAGGGGGAGGTGGGGGTAGGATTGACACGAGGTGCTTACAATATTTGGCAAGAGCGGCCGAGTGAGAAATGAATCTATTTTTTATTCTCAAAACAAATATGAGACCACCATATCTGTTATAGACAGATATAAAAGGTAGAATACAAAAAGACATTATATAAATAACAATTATCGCATATGTCTGGTTATAACATCGTAAGCACAATACATGTATAGGCTTACTGTAATAGCCGGTCATTTTCGTTACGTTTGAATGCTAAAATATATTTATTATTTAGTCAATCATGAATGAAAATCATAGTTATATAAAAATGTACATCATTTCTTTCAGTGTAATCTTAGCTAATCAGTTATATAATGATAAATGAAACCAAATCTATGTAGCTTACACGACTAGCTATTCATTTAGCTTTATCGATGTTAACAAATGACATTATGGCATCATGAATCGTAGATAATAAATATGAGTGCATTATGTAGCAACTACAGGTAGTACAATATTGCAAAACAACTTAACAGGTACATATACAATTTCTAAGGTGCGATATTAGTTCCACATAAACAAATCACCATCAACTTCAAGGCTAAATTTATCATTACTCATTCCCTAGGCTAACAAGCTGTTTTGAGTCCATTGTTACTCAGACGTTTTGACATTCAATTTGGACAGATTGAATCATGTTCTATTTACCTGATAACCTACATGACAAAGTGACTGAATAAATATCCTGATTGTCGGGTATCATTTAATCGGGATCGCAAACATTGAAATGCCGAATTTATGAATGATTGGTTTTATGTAGATTGATTTCCATCGAACCTGACACCTTTATACTTACATTGTATTTTTGGTTGGTGAAAATTGTGTTTTGTAAGAAGAGCGCGCGAATGGCAGAAATGCTAATATTTTAATGCATTTTATTATTGAAAAATATGTCACCAATTTAACTGATTGCATACTATCGCTTGACAAATTAATTGTGCATGATTACTTAGCAAAATTGGATTCGCAAAACAGGAAGTCTTTGAAGCTCTTCTTATGTCTATCTTATATATTACAATTTGAAATGTTTTTTTTTATGGAATCATAAATCTCTAATTCAATTCAATGTTTATTCTAAAATGTTGATACATTATACAAAATCCATTAGTTTCTGGTGGACCATTATACTACTTAAAAATTCTGCGTTTTTATTGGAATTATCGTAATTTTTCCTGGTTGTATTTTCTTCATAATTATCTTGACAAATATCATTCTATTAATGTTAATGCTTAACTGCGTATATAAAACTGTTTGATTACTAAAGCGTGTTGCACCCATAATAACCTTAGGGCAAATCTATAGATACATGTCTTCCTATAAACGTTATTTGTGTATACAAGCAAAATATTAATATGTATACGCTCTTTATAATAATGTCAAGAGTGTTTATAAAGACGCTAGAGTGATACCAGGAAGAAAAGTAAAAGAGTTGACGCCTTTCCAAATTTCTGAACACAAACCGTACGCGTTAGAAAGCATGTAGCCTGTTTATTTAATTCTTAATTTCATTCTTTTATGAAGAAAATCTACCATTTCATTTTGTGGTTGTATTCATTATAATGCTAGTTTATATAGATTGCGATATTTTACAATGGCTTCGCGAGAATCAATCGCGAATCGCAAATCGAACCAATTTTCATTACACAATGTTAAATGCTATTTATATGATATTTCGTTATCATAAAATGAGACATTGGTAGACTACATATGCTAGCTTTGAACATGAATTCCTTATAAAATTGTCAATTTATGTTCAGAAGAGTTCTTCAGTATCAAAAACTCATTTGTCTTTTTAGAGTTTGGGACCCTAATGTTGGGCACAGAATTTTGGTTCCAGCTCGTATATCAAACTTACCAAGCGGGTCTCTACGTAGTGTGAAGCCACAGGGATGCTCTCCGGTGTATTAACTATAAGCTACATGACGGGGCTTACATTCAAAAATCACGTACACATAAACCTAGGTAGGTTTCATATCACAGCTTACCTTGCGGGCAGGGAAATCACAAAGGAACATTCTCCAGTTTATAAACTGTCCATGTCGTTTTTATTTCAATCTTACCTTTCAGACCTCGGTGCTCCCTCTACAGGTTGGACACAAGCTCTGTATTGAGTACACAAACTATATACATTAATTATTTTTCTTCAATTTATTATTTACTTACCTAGCGGGCCTCTGCATGTTGGACACAGGGTGAGTTTGGGTCGGCAGTTGGAGCAGACGATATGTCCACTCTGGCACTGCATAATGGGCGGGAGGGCGTAGTCGAAACACACGGGGCACTCGAACAGCGACGCCAGGTCATTGCCTAAAAAGTTTCGAATTGGAAAAAAAATCAATAAATCTAATATATGTATAATCAATATATTTATATGTAACACGAAAAGAGGGGCGGGAGGGCGTAGTCGAAACACACAGGGCACTCGAACAGCAACGCCAGGTCATTGCCTAAAAGGGTTTCGAATGAAAACAATAAATAATAAATTGATTATGTACAATCAATATTATTAAATATATGTAACACGAAAAGAGGGGCGGGAGGGCGTAGTCGAGACACAGGGGGCACTCAAACAGTGACACCAGGTCATTGCCTAAAAAGTTTCGAATGAGAATAAAATCAATAAATGAAATAGCCATATATGGATAAGAACATATGTTTCAACTTTGGCACTGCATAATGGGCGGGAGGGCGTAGTCGAAACACACGGGGCACTCGAACAGCGACGCCAGGTCATTTCCTAAAAAGTTTCGAATGCGAAAAAGAATCAATAAATCCAAAACATTCATAATGAAGAATTTTTTGACATTGAAATATTTGTATTTGTTGTTTTGCCAGATGACGTTAGAGAACCCTAGTGCAAAGCCTTTAGACAAAAGTGCTGCAAACAAACAAGTGCACCTCACATGTAAACGGACGGTCGGACAAACGGACGGGATGATGGATAACCATAGCTCTCAGCCAATTTTATGGCTTAAATATTATTTATGTTATTTTACACAGGTCAAGTCGTGTTTTTTTTTTTACTATCATTATAAAGAGCAATGAACGTAAACGCATTTCGCATGATTTGTCTTCTTCAGCCTTTGATGTATCTTCTTCCCACAGGCATGAGATATTGGCAACGTTCTTCAGTTTTATACGCTTATTTTTAACAGGACTAAATGACATTTGATCAGTTTTCTTTTCATTAATTAGTCACGTATCCATTCAAATAACTAGAGGCTAAAGGCCTTCGATCCCCAGTGAACTTTCAATAATCATTTGATTTAGCATGGTCAGCACTGGAAAAACATACCTATGCAATATAAATTCTTCATCACTAATATCTGTCGATTTAAAATAGAAGGTGATATTTTTTGCCTTTTCTCATAACGTCTTTCGCACAACGACTTTCTCAAAACGTCTTTCTCTCCACCTCTCTTTCACAACGTCTTTCACACAACGTCTTTCTTAAAACGTCTTCCTATCAACGTCTTTCTCATAACGTCTTTATCACAACGACTTCCTCACAACGTCTCTCTCACAACGTCTTTCTTACAAAGTCTATCTCACAACGTCAATCTAACAATGTCTTTGCCACAACGTCTTTCTCATAACGTCCTTCTCACAACGACTTTTTAACCATGTCTTTCCCAGAACGTCTTTCTCACAACGTCTTTCTCAAAACGTCTTTCTCATAATGTCTTTCTTTCAACGACTTTCTCATAACGTTTATCTCACAATTTCTTTGACAATGCACAACTTCAATATGTGGCTGTTAGAGCTTTAGCTTAATTCATTAACAGCGTGTTCCACTATTGAAGATACTTCGAGTAAAAGATGATTGACATGAAACTTTGATGGGATTGAACTCTTGCTTGCCAACTAACAAAGACAGGGCATATATAGACTTCCTTCCTGATACATACACATTCAAATGATAATATCTTATATTATCACCCACATTTCCTCAACTGAATATTAAATGTTTGCCATATTTCAAAGGCTGCAGAAGCGACAATTTTCAACCGATCGAGATGAAACCTTGACGAGGCACGACCTCGGTTCATACGAGTATAAAATGTCAACGCTTTAACTCAATTCCTTAATACCAAACTTGCGTGCACAAAGTGCTTGGAATCTGAAAAAAAGTTAGAAAATCGACATTTTTCAAAGGCTGCAGAATCGACAATTTTCAACCGATCGAGATGAAACCTTTACGAGGCACGACTTCAGACCTCGATTAATGCGTATATAAAATTTCCAATCCCTAGCTTTATTCCTTCATACAAAAGTCGCGTGCACAAAGTGCTTAACATCGGGGAAAAATGTTAAAATTGACCATTTTTAAAGTGCTCTAGAATCAACAATTTTCATTTGATCGAGATGAAACCTTGACGAGGCACGACTTCAGACCTTGATTTATGCGTACATAAAATTTCTGATCCCTAGCTTTATTCCTTCATACAAAAGTCGCGTGCACAAAGTGCTTACCATAGGGGAAAAAATGTTAAAATTGACCATTTTTAAAGTGCTCTAGAATCTACAATTTTCATTTGATCGAGATGAAACCTCGACGAGGCACAGCTCCAGACATTATACGTGTATAAAATTTGAAAACTCTAGCTCAATCCCTTCATACCTAACTCGCGTGCACAAACTACCCCATGTCAAGGGGGACGGACGGACGGACGGACGGACGGACAGACAGACAGACAGACAGACGGACAGACGGACAAGCCCAACCCTATATCCCTCCGTTTCACGGGGGATAACTACCTTTTTCGAATATCGGATTGATAAGTAAAGCAATTCATTTGGTACTTCTGAAAATGTAAACGACCTTAGCACTACTTATTGATTTTGACCGAAGAATCGTTGTATTTAAAAAATAATGTCTTAAACTAGCATATTCAATTACAGTGCACACCGGACAATTTGAAGTGCTCGCGACCGGAAAATTTACTTCATATTATCCGAACTTCAAATTATCCGAATTAATTTTCGTATGAAATAGTGAAAAATACAAAATCGGGACCGAACAAACAGTTCCAATTACACCGAAATTCAAATTATCCGTGTTCAGATAAACCGTGGTCTACTGTACTAGTAAAGTAAAGTTGCATTGTTATTTGACTTAATATAGTAAGATATACTTGATTTGTGACCCGTGGGCTAAATGACAGTTAAATTTGATACGAATAATTGTAATAATGATCCGATTCAATTGAATTTCGCTAGGTATCCATCAGACCGCCCTACACTCGCACAATATAATTATCCCTCCCCCTCTCAACATTCTAACAGCTATTCGGACAAGTTTTTGGAAAAATAGTAAAAAATCTCGATATAATTTGTTTTTTTTTCAAATTGACGGACATTTCGATGAAATAAAATTTGCGCAAGAATCCGCGATATGTCACTCACCTTGACCGTGCGCGCGTCCTTTGTTGTTGCCTGGCAACGTGCTGGCGCCCATTTCAAACTGGTTGTCTGTGAGGAGAAAGTGAAACGAAATTTGGAGAGAATGGAATGATGTCGAGTTGAAAAGAAGACACAATCAATTCGTTCTTAGATTACCAATGACCATGATGACGCTAGCCATACAGGGATTATTCACTGTTTCTTTTTTCTACTTAAGAAGATAACCTGTTGAATCAATGTAGAAACATTTATACCATACAAACTCTTGTACATGTATGTGAATGGGACGTAATCAAATGTGTTTAATAATTGTTTGCATACGGGTAGTAATAATCTGTTACTGTTGAATTTGTGATCCACACAATCTTACCTGCAGTAGGTGGGAAAATTCCTGGGCGAACTTTGCCCGTCACCGGTTGTCGATTATTCATACTGGTTCCTAAATAGTTTCTCTAAAATAAGCAGCAACTGCAGCAAAATTATTCAAATATACGATATAAACAGGGGAAGCAAATGTAAGAGGCACAGAGGTTTATCTTAAAACGGGGCTCGAAACTCACGGCGGCCCAGGGGCCAGTGGGCCCCTGATTTTCCAAATGCTCCCCCCCCCCTCCGGGGCCCCCATAATTTTTCGAACCTCCTACATATCGATATACATGTTTGGCCCCTTGATTTTGGTTGGGGCCCCTAAGTTTTAAAGAGCGGGGGCCCTTCGGGCCCCGCGAAAGATATCGAGTTTCGAGCCCTGTTAAAATATTGTGTTTTTAACTGTGTAACAAAATTGTTCGACATTTGGTAAAATTGTGTGTGAATGTCGGGCGCACGGTATAAAAATTCCTGAATAGGAATGGTATTTTGGTTGATTAGACATATTTTTACCTAACTTCGCCACTTCTGTTGATCAAATTCGGTCGACACTATCAAAAGGCACATCTGTTTATTCAGAGCTTTCTTTTGAGCCTAAATAACGAAGTCTTTACTATCCTATGTTCACACGTTATAGCATTTAAAAGAGAGTGATGACAACTGACGGATGACCAATCCAACTTCACAGGCCCCAAACTATTTGGATGGAGACTTTGAATCCATATAATTTTATTTTCAACACATTTAGTTACAAATAGCTCAGTTGGTTACTCTGTCAGATGTCGTTCATGAACACATGATCAGGGCCACCTAGAGCTACAGCACTGGCTTTTCGATGAATATTGTGCACCATCGTAGAACAGAAACTGTATTAACGTACAGAGATGGTCACCATATGAACTGGTCCGAATATAAGCACATATTTTTATAATCATTGTTTTTTTATAAATTTGTTGATTTCAAACTGTTTGTTGTTTATCACTCGTAAATTATTTCGCTAAGTATCAGTAAATACATGACATTGAAATATCGTCACCAGTTCAATTTGTGACCACCGCTGTACATCGCACAATATGTCATTTTCGATATCTACACACTGGGTCTTTCATGTTGACTAACGTTCTTCGCATGTTATAAACAAGTGAGCTCTGACGGACATGTGAACACAGGGCTAGACATTTCTTGAAGTATTTTTCAAATGGCCTCCAGGTTTTAAATATCGGAAGATTGTAGGGTCACTGACTTTTGAGCCCCGTTGCCCGCAGACATACATATTCGATATCTCAGCTTTGGCTCGGCTTTTTAGGGCGGGTCCCACTAAAATGTGAATTTCGCACTTAGTGAACAAATCGTGTCCGCATGTCCTACTTGTCCAGGGGCGTACCTTAACCCAAAGTCGACGGTCGCGCAAGCACGACCGTCATCTGGAACGACACTCGCGTGGAAAAATGACACTCGCGCCCAATATTCCATTTCTTCAAATCTCATCTTGAATGCGAGCGCCGAAGGCGCGAGCGCAAATTTCATATGTGTTTTTAAATAAGCTGTTTTGAACAGGGTGGTCTTCCTTCAAATTGACATTCTTACTTGCGCGAGTGTCGTTTAGCGTTGCTTGTGTACCTTCGGGGTCCTACTATGAGTTGATATCTGAATATCCCATGATGGATAGTACCACCTCTCACACACGAGTGCACCAATCGGTCTCAACTTTTGTCCAGTCTCAATTTTTGTCCACCCCTGTAGCCTATTCATAAGGTTCTTTTACCGCATAAAATGGGTTATTTATTGGTTTAACATCGTATCGTCTTACTCATACGCGTAACCGTAAAAATGACCACGTAACATTAGAAAGGACACTTCATTTAAGGTATAGCAAGAATACTAAGCTTGATGATTATCTACTAGCTTATCTGTGTATTATTAGCCTGGAGACGTTGAGATACGATCCCCAGAAGTGCCTGAGAACAAATCTGTTCAAGTCGGTTGGAACAAAGAATTCAGATTTCTGGTGGCTTAGATAAACAGAATTACCTTTAAACAAACATAATTGAATGTGACTAATTATTATTTATTCCAATTTTGACAAAACCACCACATTGTGAGGGGTATCAGCTGACAAAACATTTGATAACAAAACTTTCTCTTTTTCACTTCCGGTTGTCATCCATAACAGCACAGTGTATAATAAAATGTATTTATATTTGAAGCAATCATAGAAAAAAAAGTTTATTGTTTAGCGTTGTTATATAAAAGAGCACCCCACGAGGTGTTCCTCAAAAAAGGTGTTCCTTTTCAAAATTGATCTAGCTACAAATTTTCAAAAAGTGTCCGCTAGCTGCAAGAACTAAAGGAACACCTTTTCTTAAAATGTTGTATTTTTTACTTATTCTTTTAAAATTTGGATTTAATTATCATTCAGAAATATATAGCTAGACATGCTAGATCAATATATATTCAAATATTGCTGGTATATACATGTATTTCGATTTTCATTTTTCACAAAAGGTGTTACTTTCCCGATTCTAGCTGCCTAGATGAGTGCTCTGAGGTCAGCTAGCTACAACAAAAGGAACACCTTTATAAAAAAAAAATATTGCTCTTAATTTAAGTATTAATTGCCTATTTCAATGTTTTAAGTGGTTTTAGGCTGAAATAAACACTTTTTAAAAATTGGGTCGTGGGGTGCCCTTCTAATATATGAGGATAGTGGTGATAAATTACAATAGATCGCTGAGACTTTGCCTTCTATGCGACTGCGACTTTGATGCAAATAAGCAACATGTCTCTGAACAGATTTTGATAAATGAATATACGTGTTTAGGCGCGGGTCCCAGGCACATTGCAAGTGTTGACTTACTGATGTCCAATAAGCGTATTCCTTTGCCGTTTCGGGACATTTATTTAGATTTCGGCATCAAACCGAGATTTTACCACGGTCAAATCAACTAGTACCATGCCCAGGTACGAGTTGATTGAACGTGTTTCAATGTTGATTCCATTCATCGCGTATATCTGTAGGCGCTTTATTTTAAATAAATTTTAATAAATAGTTGATGAACTAAAAGCACATCAAGGATCCAAGGACGGTACCTCGCGGAATCCCTTATTTGACCAACAACTTGTTGGATGCTGTGCAATTTATTACTTATAGCTGTGTATGCTTAATGTGTATACACATACAGGGCTTTACCTTAACCGAAATTTGATGGTCCCACTCGGGCGACTAACTCCAAAAAGTTAGTCACCCGACCAAAAAATTAGTCGCCCGGGTATTTCTTAGCCGTTATACATGTCGAGGGTAATAGAATCATTAAGATTATATGATTATCCAGATCTATACAAAACCCACTACAGGGATGAATTGGCGCTTTAAAATTTTGCGCCCTTTAGCGCGTTACGTTCCGACACTGAATGGCGCCCGAAAACCCCATTGCGCTCAAGTATAGGTAGAAGAAGATGATGATGATGATGATGATGATGATACACCATAAGTGAAATGCTTGGAATGTCCGATCAATCAAATGACGTTATGTGACTGCAAGCGCCGAAGGAGCGAGCGATTTTTGTCAGGAGATTCAATCAAAACTATGATTTTAGGAATATAGTTTAACGTTTGAATGGAGAAGGGGGAGCACATACTCCTGAAATCTGCGCTTGACAAACATCGATGCGCCGTCGAGGGCGAATCATATCCTTAGTTGCAACCAAGGTAATTTGCCAAATAACGCAGCTCAAATGTCCCCTGCTGATGTCTCAATGGTAGTCCCAGATTAGGGTGAATTATGATACTTGAGGCCACAATGCGAGCGCCGAAGGCGCGAGCGATAATTCAAGTTTTGCCGAAGTTGAAAGGATTTCGGCCTAAATTAATATTTAACCAGGGAATTATTTTTAAATGGGCCAAAAGATTAGTCGCGCGTCGGGCGACTAACTCTGAAAAGTTCGCTCGACACAAAAGTTAGTTGCATACGCGACCGTGCGACCGTCAAGGTAAAACCCTGCACATAGGATGAAACAACTAATTTAATGGTTGTTTCGTTTTTGGAAACGAACATTTTTTTTTGGCATCTCGAAAAGGAAACAATGAGGAAGCAACCACTCAGTTGAATTTTGACCTTGATGCAATTGCTTTTATGCCCCTACATTTTCAAGTGTGAGGTTTATAATTATTACATGACATACAAAACGCTTTTAACAATTAGAAGACAATTGTATGGTTCCGTTGTCGTCAATTATCGAGTTTTCAATTGGTTTGTATCAAGATTTGATATCATATTAACAATAATTCATTGACATTTAACAATAATTCAAAATAATTAAATATTTGTATCAAGATTTGATATCATATTAACAGTTATACATTATTAAATTAACAATATTTTTAAAATATAAAATATTAACGCTTATTCAAATTTTTGCTCCTATGGTTGTTTCATTGTTGTTTCCATGTAAAAAAGGAAACAACTATATTCAATGGTTATTTCATCATATGTGTCTACAGCTCTAGTTATCCATTATCTTATCCAGTTCAGTTTGTTTGAGCGGAAGCTGTAGTGGTCGTTTTATGTATTAATTGCTAACAAAAATAACGGTAACAAACGACTTTCTAAAATGATAATTTTGTTTACCATTTAAGGACTTATAGATATCTTCTATTGAATGCACTAACTTGATATCAAGAAATGTCTTAGCACAATGTGTATTCCATAACGTTGCGAAAGATGAAGTTGAAGGAAACTGGGCGGTAGTTTGTGAAGTCTCTTTTAGCTTACAATTAAATCAAATTATATTTCACTTCGATGTTTGATCGAAAATAATTGTGCAAACAAAGCATGATTAATCTACAAGAAGTTTATGCTAATCCTAATTATCATTATAGATGGAAAACATTATCTGGAGCTAGAATATACACCAGGAAACATAAGATTAGGTATTATACATTAAATAGCTATGATATGCAATGCTTGTTTACAAAAATCTGTTTGAGTGTTCTATGACGATTCTTTTAATTTCTATGGGGGTTGTTGCACCTCTATTATCAAATTGATTTGTCTTTTTTTCTTGCCTGATAAACGCCATATCTTTTAATATGCATTTCAGTGTTGATCTTTTTCAACGACATAAGCACTGCTGTTTGTAATTATTTATTTTTGAATAATGTTTTTTTTTCTGTTTTGATGCTTTATACTTCAAATTTTGTGTGATGATTCAACAGCTTATTAATATAATCCTTAAACTATTGAACAATGTTCGTTCGGGGTCATTTAAACGTTTTCAATAGCGATTAATTTCAAAGGACATATTTGATTAAACAACCTATTATTAAATTTTGTTTTATTTGAAAAATAATTAAAAAACCTTAGCTTGAAGAATTTAATTAGCCATCTGATATGAAAGCAGTTTTGTCATGGCATTTACCGAACATAATCATAACATAAATGTTTTAGTATTATTTGATATTCGTTGGTTCCAAAAAATATTTTATATAAAAAGTGAAAATTACTTCAATTCCTCTTTTCTAATCTTGTATTACCGACTGAGTATTCTAACTCGAACTTTTGAAATAAATATTAGACAGTTTTATTAAATAATTATACTATGTGGCATCTTAGTAATAAGATAAACATTTTTTACCGAGACAATATGAGCAGCTACATTAGATTTAATTCGTTCCAATTAACAAGGGTGTGGTTATTAAATAGGGTTGGTTCCTTCCATAAATATCTTATCCGTGGTTATCGAAACCCAGTTTGCTTACCAGACCTGAGATTTATCACTATTTTAAGAATCTAAATCAATCGCAATCGTTCACGTTGCATTCTGCTTTAGAAAGACTTCAACCTTTAAGATTGCTATGTCGAAGGAATTTGATAATTTCAGGCTTACCTTTTTCTCATGATCGAATGTGGTGCTAGCATAAATTATATCCTAGGGTTGATACACAGAGA
>LQRL01082326.1:11862-24386 GCA_001703475.1 Hydroides elegans | reverse complement strand
AAAAAAAAAAAAAAAAAAAAAAAAAAAAAAAATACGGAGTGATCATGAATAAAAAAAAAAAAAAAAAAAATACGGAGTGATCATGAATACTTATTACCTATATGCGGCGGCAATCATGATCCGGTGGAACAAAATATGTTTTTGTATTTTGATAGTTATTTGCTGTATAGAGCAAACACGCGCATATCTAGAGGGTTTATATTGTGGAGAAGATAATTGTTATGAATGTAAGATTAAGATAAATATATTGTTGGTATTACATACTCTATAATCCTTTATTTATCTGAGCGATAATAGCCGTTTTTACCGGTGCCAACACAGCTCTTGTCACCGGCACTTCCCAATATGAGCGACATGCCGCAATTGTTCTTGATTTGCCTTTGAAATGTCATTATGAATAGAAGTTCATATATGTGCTTATTTTAAAATCAAAATATTTTTATGGCAAAGAAACATATATTATATTCACTCTGCAGTCTGAAGAAATTACAAAATGAAGAGATAGAATCAGATTTGTGTCAGCTCGAAATAGTTATGTGCATATTATTGTATCTTCAATCGACAGGCGAAGAGTAATCATAACCCATCGAGCTACTTAAATTGATTAAGGGATAAAATAATGACACGAAGCTAACAATACATATTACGTAAGAAGAAAAAAGGATAACATACATACACTCAAGACTAATACCCATTCCACAACAAATGTTGGTCAAAAGCCCCAATGGTCAAGATCTCATGATTTTGGATGCTTGGTATGCAGTGTGATGGTTTCGACCGAAGCCGGTCAACTTCTTGTGTTTCTCAAATCCTTACCTGTTATATGTGATATTTACCGTTATAATGGATTTGACTGATATATTACCCTTCTCCGAAAATAACCAATGTATCATATTTTGATACTTTAGATTAACATATTGAAAATTGTGTTTGCAGTACTCGATGTAGAACCAGACATTGAAAAGGCTGACCTATCAAAGGCCTATCGGAAGTTGGCTAAGAAATGGCATCCTGACCGATTCAAAACAAAGGTAAGATTGTTTTTGGATAAAAAATATATTCCGCAATGTCATAATGTTTTGATTTCACGTAACATGCTATGTTACTCATAGGCAGCAATAACTTAGTTAGAGGTCAAATCTGCCAACTTAGTATGAATGTAGGTAGTATTTTGGTCGATGGGTTAGATTCACCTCTAGAATAGAGTAAAAAATACATTAAACTAATCTATTTATCAAGTATAACAATTGTTATTATAATGGAGACTTGATTGTTTTGTAGAAAGAGAAGGATGTGGCGGCGGAGAAGTTTACGAAAATAGCGACTGCCTACGAGGTAAAAACTTGAAGATATTTTTAAATTTTCGTTGCGGGACTGTTTAATCTCTAGATCTTTGAATTAAGAATACAATACTCCAAAGAATAATATTTAAATGATAAAAAAATATCTAAATACGGATGAAATCTTAGAAAATAGATCGAATGAAAATGCTACATATATTAAAATTCATAAACAAAATTAAGAAACAAATATATAATTAGGGGAAATATCAAAGAAAATTGGCATTGGCATAGTATTTTTTTTGTCGACAGGTACTGAAAGATGAAGAAAGCAGAAACGACTACGATTATATGTTAGACCATCCAGGTCAGTTAAGAGACCGATTTGATACATTTTGTACACTGAAAATTAAACCAAAAATATTTCGCTACTTTCGATTTCATGAACTTCAATATGCAATCACATACGAAATCGTTTAAATTAAATATGGTTATATATATAAAAAAATACAAATGACTTGCTTATTTTGAGCTATAAAACAAATATTGCATAGATATTAATGGATTATTTCTTATCGCAGAGGAATACTACTCGCACTACTACCGTTACTACAAGAGGCGCGTCACACCGAAAGTAGATCCCAAGATCGTGATAGCTGTAACCATCACTCTTATATCCATTGTACAAGTAAGTAATTAATGCGCAAAACAAAATTGATGTTTCCTTTGCATTTTGTGTGAGTAAACCATTTCATAATTTCAAGAAGTAGCTTTGTAAAGAGGTGAATATATTTTGTCGATTTATCTTTGTCCTAATATAAGACCTGCGAGTTTGCATTTTTGCAGCAAATACAATTATTTCTTGTGTGTAAATTTCAAGTTTAACAATTACATCTGCCAAAGTTTATTCCAAGCACAGCTCACTTTTCCATTGACTTCACAGCCAAAACTGCTTCGATATAAGGGTACACATGTGATTATACTGAATGAAAACATTGTATTTAGTAATCAAATATGCAATTCAATGTAAAATTTATAAAACCTTGTTCTCAAATACGAATTATTGTTGGTTGATATAAATATTTTGTATTACTTTTCCTTCAACCAAATTAGAACCTTCTTATTTTAAAGTTACATGTCATTTTTTTTTCTCCTATCAGTATTTCTCTGCGCACAAGAATTACAACATGGCCGTAGACTACTTTGCGTCGCAGAGCAAGTATAGGACACAAGCCGTTGAAATCGCAAAAGAACAAGGCTTGCTGCAAGGAAATAAGAAGAAAGACAAGCATAAAACAAAGGTACATACGGAGAAAAAAATATATAGTTATTCACGAATCGAATTTGATTTGATATTAATTTGTAGAGAACTA
This sequence comes from Hydroides elegans, assembly GCA_001703475.1. Lineage (NCBI taxonomy): Eukaryota > Metazoa > Annelida > Polychaeta > Sabellida > Serpulidae > Hydroides > Hydroides elegans. Next base: position 21,733 of record LQRL01082326.1, on the reverse strand, counting down.
AAAAGAAAGACAAGCATAAAACCAAGGTACGTATGAAGAAAATGTAGATTGTTATCCACCAATCCAATTTGATTTAATATGCAATTTGCAGACAATTTGAAACCTAAATAGTTCTCGTGTCTTAATGAGTAAATTGAATGAAGTCAGTATGTGGCCGTAAGTTTTCGTTAATTGAGAAATTTACTGGATTTGTGACTTAATTCTTTTATTTGATGAAAAGTTTTGAAGATAGAAAAGATTGCATTTTACATGTATGGTCAGTATTTTTCTAGTCAATGCATAGTTGCTTTACACGTTGTTAATTTGTTCAGTAAATGATGATCTTTTTTTTTGTAAATAATAAATGAGCATTTCAAAAGAGTAAATGTCTATGAAGCACAAAACAATAAGCAATAGAATGCATATTGATGAAAAATCGATGCTTATAACATTGATTAGTGAGCATGATTATAGTCTTTTTCAATGTATGGTGCACAAGATTTATGTTTCGGATGTTTTTAATGGGTATTTCCGCCTTCAAAGAGAGTTAGTGGAAAATAGAAAATATTTATTGATGGGAACTATTGATTTTATTTTTGATTTCAGGCAGAAATTAAAGAAGAAGAAAATGCCATACTTCGAAAAATCATCGAGGAGAAAATGGATATAAGGTAATAGTCCGATTCATATTACCCGGTACATGCCAAATACGCAACATGAACAGTTACTCCTGATAAAATTTATGAAGCACAACATTATGCATGTATGTCTTGCATTGTATTTTTCCCATCTTTCTATCATTTATACTGAGATATCTTAATGGGACCATCATATTTATAATTAATTTACCTGTACAATTACCAGAAGTAGTCCACATACAATTCAAAGGAACATGAAATCATAATTTTCACAAGCGTGAGCGGCCGTCGTCTTATAAAGACATTTTTGAAGCCTACAAAAAAAAAACGTTCACATTAGCCATCGCTAATGTTTATTCTTGCTTTCATTATTTGTCAGGGGTGGCTTCTCCAAGCCCAGTATCACCGACATCTGACAATCGCTTTATTTTGAATTCGATTTAAATTTCTTCACAATTAACTATTTATTCATCATATGATTATTAATGCCCTCCCTTGTTTTCTAAATGGTCCGTTTCACCAAACCCAGCTTCATCGACACCAGGAAATAGCTTATTTTAAATTTTATTACAATTTCTCCAAAATGATTTATTTTTTGTATGATACTATATGTTCAATCCAGGGGCGGCTTCTCCAAGCCCAGTATAACCGACATTCTGTGGATCCAGATGTTTCTATGGCCTTGGTACATTATGAAGTGGATCGCATTCCAGATTCGCTGGTTCTATAAGTTCGGCCTTTTAAGAGAAGAATATGGAGAGGAAGAAAAGGAGTATTTGATACGAAAGTACTTTGGATTGAGTCAAAGCAAGTGGGAGGTAAGTGTTTTATATATGAATGACAATTTTATTCATGGAATATTTCAAGGGGTGTAGATGTACATGTATGTGTAAAATAATTATATAATATTCGATTTGAAACAATGAAGTGCTGTCTGATCAAAAGTCTTTGGACTGAGGCAAAGCAAGTGGGAGATCAGTATTTGTGCGGTGTGAATAGATATTGAAAACAAAAAAAGATTTATTATTCAATTTGCGCTTCATTTGCACGAACTTATGAAAGCGTATTGGTTTGGTTGGAATGTGCACTGTTATAGGGCTCACGATTGACGGAATATAATGAATAGAAGTGGTAATTCATCAATTGCTTAACTAAATTAAACTTTTTGCGATTTGAAAAAAAAAAATCATTTCATTTTGAAGCTGAGATTGAATCAGTGATTTATAGCAAGATGCTGTATTATTTCTAGGCTCTTGAGGATAAAGAAAGAGACGAATTCATGAGGGAAGAGCTTTGGATCAAAGAAAAATTTACCGTAAGTGGTTTAATTTTGTGTTCACAATGTTCGCAGTTTTATTATTAGATTAAATGACAATAAATCTATAATCTTAAAATAATATATAATTAGAATAAGCCTAAAAAAGGAACATGTAATTGATTTAAAATATGATATGAAAATTGCTGTCTACGATATTTCGAAAATTATAAGGAAATCGGTTGACTTCATATATTTCTTCGTTCAATATAGTTTGATCATATTCGTTCTATCTAGGTTTTGTATCTATTTAATCTCGTTTAATCTAGGTTTACAAGAAGGAAAAAGAAGAGGAACAGAAGCGAGCCCTGGCCAACAACACCCAATATAAGCGCTATCGGCGGTATATGAAGAAAGGTGGACCCGGTCAAATGGCTATGGGGCCTGAGTAAAATAAAACCTGCTGAGATCTAGATCAATGTGTTGGTACTCATGGCGTGGGTTTGTTATTGTGTAGGGTACATGACTGTGTGAGTGTATGTAAGTGCAGGGCTGCATCTACCCCTGCGGGATTGCGGGATTCCCGCAGTTTCTGAAAAAAATCCCGCAGTTTTGAGAAAAAGGTGCGGGATTTATCCCGCATTTTTAGAAAGAATCCCGCACTTTTTCAAATCTAGTGCGGGATTTTGAGAAAAGAAAAAGTCATTCTTGATCGAAATCGAATGTTATTTGCTAATAAATATGATCTGATATAAAATAGAGGCTTGGAACAAACGGGTCTAATGTCGACATGGTGTGGGAGGAATATCGCCTTTAGTTTCACCTTATAATCATACTTTCAATAATTTAAACAGGCTGACGAGCGTCACCGAAATCAGGGAATTTCAAAATCAGTTTGCAAATCAGAGAAAATCTACCTCTTTGCAGAAAATTAGGGAAAAATCGGGAAATTTCATTTAGGGTCAGGTAAAAAATCAGGAAATTTCATGTGGGATAAGGGAAAAATCAGGGAATTTCGTTATAATTATCTTTTTTTTAAATAAAATACCTGAAAAAAATTCGCTCGCGCCTACGGCGCTCGCATAATGTTGAGAAATCCTAAGACGTGTTTTGTGTTGCGCCTTCAGCGCTCGGTTGTTGACCAACTTCAAACATAGTTTTAAATAAAGGACCAGTCTAGTTATGACCAGTATCGCTTTGATTCAGGGGAGAAATAGGGAAATTGATACAGAATGGAGACTGTCCATACTGAAAAACAGAAAAATGGATGTGCTTTACAACAAAATATCATCTTTTGGGTCAATCTGAAAATCCCGCACCAAATTAACAAAATCCCGCAGTTTTCTGAGTTGGGTGCGGGATTTCCCGCACTTTTTTCGAATTTGCAGATACAGCCCTGTAAGTGAAACTATATGTGTATAAGTGTGTTAGCCTATATAAGCATCGTATGATATCGAAGTTGTCTTGGTGATTGCACGAATAAGCGTTTTTCCATCACTCACATATGCTTTTCATAGCGTTTTAGTATTTACGTGAGTATTTGTGTATGTATTTGTGTAGAAAGTTGTGTATGTACTAGCGTGATTCTTGTAAGTATATAATATGTGTCTGTGTACTAGTCAGCGAAAGTGAGGTGGTAAACAGTAGAATGCTTGATAAGAGGCTATGATATTATATTTTAAAATGTTGCAGCATTTTGACACGGATCTGTTTGTATATGGCATTTTGTTGTGAATTGTCCGCCAGTCGTTTAGGTGTGAAAACATAATGCTTTTGCATCACACTATTTTGAACCATATAAAGCTTTCCCTATATGCTGTAATCTAATGCACAACAAAAATGTTGATATTTCTACAGAAATCATAAAATTTTGACAAATCTTTAATTTGCCGCTATGTGCTTGAATTAGAAAAAAATCTTGATGGTGATACAGGTTATGTCCGTACAATAACAATGAAATCGAAATCATCTTCTATAAATGGCAAACACAGTTCTGAAAGTTAACGTGTTTTATTTAATGTTATTACAATAACGGTGTAAATATGTATTAGTTATGCTTATTTAATAGAATGCGTCTGAATACTTTCATATTGTTAAGTATTGGTCAGAAGTCTCGTAGCTAATATTAACATATCTGCACATCCTTAATGTTACGCATCAAAGCACAATCACTTTCAATGAAGTTGGCTCTTTAGTACTGATTAGAATTTCCTTATTCAATTGCTTGAAATTATATGTATTTTCTCATGTATAGTTTATGTATGTATACAAGTTGTCTTAATTTATTTGATGTCAGGAGACTGTAGTGTAGTTGGGGAACGATAGCTTTGAAAGTTAAAGAGATATTGCTCAATCGAAAAAGCACATATTTCATTCGCAGCTTCAATTTGAATCTTAGTGTATGTTAAAACCTGAGCGTAGTCAAATAGTTCCATTGTTACGTGATATAAACATTTTTTGTTACAGTTACAAGTCTAATTCCAATGCGTCCATGTTTGTCTTTCGTCCTCAATACCAACCGTAGTCTGGTTATAAATTTAAAGGATAATGCTAAGTGCTAATACAAAGGCCATCTATCACTTAATTCTTATGTTGTAACCCTAATAGAACAATTTCTTGTTAAAATATGAAATGATGATTGAATTCCATATTATTTATACATGCAACTTTTTTGTACTGAAAATGTTTGTGTCTGAACTATTTCATTAACAAAACCAATCGCCATTAGTTAAGATTTTGTTTTTCTGAAAACCTATAATTGTATGGTGTTCAATATCTGATTATGCCTGATATTCAGCATTTGTTTATGAATGTATCATATAGATATTTGATTTTATCCGAATAAAATAACGAACTATATTTCTGATATTTTCGTTATAGCGCATAACACGTTCTTATGAATTTTGTGATCTTTTTTCGATCAACACAAAATGGGCTTTTAGTATTATTTGGTCATGAATAATTTTTAGCTATGAAGCGAATTGCTTTTGACTGTTTCAAATAAAGAATTTGTTATGGAATGCAATTAATTAAAATACGTCATTCTTACTTATTGATTCAAATACGTATTTTATATATTCAAGCACTTGTCTCACTCGAGAAAATCATTCTAGAACAATCTGTAGCATTAGGTTCATCATGCATTAAAGTAATATGCGTTGACGTAGGTGAACACATTGCATTAGGTGTTTGCATGTGTTCATGAAAGAAGAAAATGTATTCGTTCTAGATGCAACTTACTCTGCTATACCAGGAACTTGGTTTCTGGTTAAAAAGTTCCTATGATAGATTCCACCGTTTATGCCATGAAAATGGACTGAATAAGTCAAATGGCCCTACGTTTATATGTCCTCCAAAATATTGCTTTCTAAACATAATTTAGTATTTATTTGGCTCAATTTAATTTCCTATTTGAAACTTGAAATTTGCAGAATGAATAATTAATAAACAACAGTTTCTAAATTTTATATTTGACGGGGCAACTTTATGTATTACATGTATGTAGCCTATCACATTATACATTGGCATTTTTTGAATGTAATCCACGAAATTACAATAATTTGAACTTGTAATGCTCTGAGGAAGAGGTTTCTCAGTGAATGATTTCTTTGTGTCCAAGTCATGGGACAAAATCAGCCTGGAGAAAAAATGATAACTGGCGTCTTTGAAATAAATAAATAAGTATACATATAGATATATTTAACACGTATCTTAATTGATTTGATATATTCTCATTGATACTCATTGCAGTCATACATATATCAATATCCTTTGAGCATAAAAAAGGGAAAAATATCGATTCTTAAGAAATCGCGTGCCACAAATCACATGACCATATACAAATCAGCGATTGGTTGATCTGGTCTCCGTTGATTCATATATAAAAGGCTGGGTTTAGAAATCAAGAAAGAGATTTTGCCGTAAAAGGGCGATACCAACAGGGCTCTTTCATACATCAGGCATTCTCAGGTATGACAATTTTTCAAACTAAAGTAGACTTCTAATATGCAATTGGTGTTCTATATAAGGCCGCGTGCACCCGCTCCGAAATGGCTCAAAACTGCAATTTTGCGCTTTAAACCTGAAGCTACAGTTATATAAAACATTGTAGTTTATCCGTTCTGTTCACTCTGAATTATGCGCTTTTATTTCGGATGAACGCGCCTTAACGCTTACATTTTTTTATCAGTATATTCAATTTAGACCTACATATGTCTGACCAAAATGAAATAGATTTATCACACGTTAAACTAAATGGGTATTTATACAAGTAAGAAAATAGATAAAAGTTAAGGAAAACACGTTAAAAAACCACCATGAGATAGGTTGATTAAGCGAAACACGCAGACGATCGCGACTTCATATTTTGAATAAAACAAAAATAAATCAGAAGAGATAGAAAAAAATGGTCCAGCGGCAGACGAATTCTTTCACTTTTCCCCCATTTTATATGAAAAATAACTAAATAATTGATTTATTAACTTTGTTAACGCTTATTTTTATTTCATTATTTCTTTTGTTTAGGAAGTATGTGGATGCATAGAATCAAGGAAATAGCAGCATTGCTGTTAATTCTGGCAGTAGATGCCAGAGCAGAAGGTATATTAACGAAATTTTGTTACGAATGATTTTCACTCAGGTGGGGTTGAGTTTTATCCACAATAGTCGACTTCCATCAATTACTATATTAATTGTTTTGAGCGTAAAACAATAAAATATTGAAATGTAGTTTGTTGGAGTAAAGAGTACAATGCAAAGCCTATGATTATTAAAGTTAAAATATTAACCGGTAGAATTTATGTTTGATGTCTCGGCATATTTTTTTGCCATGGGTTGTATTTGGTGTTAATATGTCCATAAAAATGCATAATTGAACTAAAATTAATATTTTTAATTACTTTCATCATGAATTCTACCACTAGACAATTAAAATTGGTTCATGGATTGCTCTGTGTGTATGTTTAAAAGCACGATACAGGGGTTATTAGGAGTATTTTATAGTAATTATTAGTTTTTAATTGATTATATTTTACTACTTGCTTTTTAGTTACTTCACTGCCAGAAGAACCGACTACAGAATGTCGTAAGTATTTGTTACTTAATTTGAGTGCATTTGGTAACTTTCGTAAGTTTGAGAATGTATTTGGCTCCGCCTTTAAATTAATTTATACAGTGAATCTATTCGTTCTAAGAGACGTATCGCTATGGGATCTGTGGCTGGGACTTTGCGGTTCAGACAAAGAGCCATTCTGGTTTATACAGTCCAAATGTGTTTCTTTATGTTGTGTAGTCAATGAATTCTTATTAAACATGAATAAAACAAAATCTGTTTACAAACAAAGTAAACCCATCGGTTTTGACTGAATTGACTCAATGGGGCCTTTGTTCGGCGTCTTGCGGCTCGCGCAAGTGCCTTCGGGATCGAGAGTGCTACGAAGATGCGCATTGCCCCTTTTAAATACATGCACTTAAGCTGGGTCATTATCAACTCCAAGCATATCTTGTTATTCAAAAACATTGATTAGACACTTATTTAAGCCCTTTTAACTTATATACATATATTAATTCTACGTATAGTGAGCCCCTCCGTTCTCACTGAGTGGACCCCATGGGGCCTATGTTCGGTGTCGTGCGGATCTGGAAAGAGTCTTCGGGATCGCGAGTGCAACGAGGACACCGATTGTCCGGATTCTCTGGATGATTGTGAGGGGGCCGTGCTGTGGGAGTACAGGGACTGCGAGGAAGAGTGTTGTGTCAGTAAGTATGCAACGTAAAAAATAAACTTAATTCCTTTAAGTATATATATATTAGGCGGTGGATAATTGGTTTTATATTTTCTTGGCCCATGGATTAAAAGCGTAATTATAGCAAGTACTTAAAAGTATTATCAAAATAAGTTTTTACCAGTGAATATATAATAATATTTTCAGTCAATATTCATGTTGTTATGGACACTGAGGTTTTTATTCCTTTAAGTACATGACAACAACTGCTGAAAGTCGAAAATATTTATGGCCGCCATTGCCGGACAATATCAAGTGATATTGCCTTGGTGATATTGCCCTGCATATTGCTACAACCATGTAATAATACGAAGTATTGAACGGCTTCATCAAGTGCTAAATTATCTATTTCAGTCCCTGTCTACTGGGGTTCATGGGGCCAGTGGTCGGGCTGTTCACAGTCGTGTGGCTACGGGTCGCGTGACCGAATTCGCACGTGCACGACGACCTCGTGTCCCGGTGACACCACGTGGGACGGCTCCAATAGTGACTTTGAACTGTATTCAATCAATTATATATGATTGAACCCATTGAACACAAATGAACATGTATGAATTAATAAGCTCTATTTAAACCTTGATTTCATTTTCAGTCCCTGTCTACTGGGGTTCATGGGGCCAGTGGTCGGGCTGTTCACAGTCGTGTGGCTACGGGTCGCGTGACCGAATTCGCACGTGCACGACGACCTCGTGTCCCGGTGACACCACGTGGGACGGCTCCAATAGTGACTTTGAACTGTATTCAATCAATTATATATGATTGAACCCATTGAACACAAATGAACATGTATGAATTAATAAGCTCTATTTAAACCTTGATTTCATTTTCAGTCCCTGTATACTGGGGTTCGTGGGGCCAGTGGTCGGGCTGTTCGCAGTCGTGTGGCTACGGGTCACGAGACCGAAGTCGCAAGCTAATTAAACTCCAATTGCATATCAATTGAACATCGATGAACCAGCTATACTCACATCTTGGTTTCATTTTCAGTCCCTGTATACTGGGGTTCATGGGGCCAGTGGTCGGGCTGTTCGCAGTCGTGTGGCTACGGTTCACGTGACCGAAGTCGCACGTGCACGACGACCTCGTGTCCCGGTGACACCACGTGCGACGGATCCAATAGTGACTGGGAACTGTGCATTGAGAATGAGAATCGTAAGTGTTTTAAATTGAAGGTTCCGTGTATAAATATGTATGATGAAAAAAGCCATTTTCATGCCATTGATAATGAGTATGAGAAACTGCATGCGAGTCGACGTTGATTGCTTAAGCAGATATATGAATATAACAAAATGTATTTGTAACCTATATTTATAATGAGATGGAACAAAATTGCTTTGCTCTATACTGCTATGCAATTCAACATGCGGGTTGCAAATGCGACATAATAACTTGATTATATTAGTGTATTACTATATTATGAAACCGTTTTCATATACAGAGGCACCCAACTGGAGCACGTGGTCCTCCTGGACGGACTGCTCGGCCTCGTGTGGACACGGACGCTCGACCAGATCGCGCACGTGCGTCCCTGCGTCCCCATGTGACGACGGAACCGGATGCACGGGAAGCAATTATGAGGAGAGGGACTGTGATCTTGGATGCTGCGAAGGTAAGGGACTTACCCTGCTTTTTATGGCCCAAAAATATTGAGAGAAGATGTCTTATTCTAAAGAATGGATGGAGAGGGTCGGGTGGTACAGCGTTTTCATTTTCTTGATGCACTGATTGAAAGTGCCTTATACACAGAACATTTGAAATTCCGTAAATGACATGATAAACTTTCAATACATATTTACCGATACTCTCCGGGGACAGATTCAAAATTTAAAATTAAATAAACCAATTGATTCAATCTATAATGTGTTAGGGCCTAATGAGGGCGCCAATGTTTTATTGATATAATATCTATTTGATGTTCTTTACAGTGGCTCGTTACTGGGGCCCCTGGTCCGTGTGGAGCGATTGTTCAGTCACTTGCGGCTATGGCGTCTGTACACGTGATCGCACTTGCATCGAACCCTATACCAATAACCCTTTTCTCACATTGTCTAACCTTTCAATATATATGTTCTTTACAGTGGCTCGTTACTGGGGTCCCTGGTCCGTGTGGAGCGATTGCTCAGTCACTTGCGGCTATGGCGTCTGTACACGTGATCGCACTTGCATCGAACCCTATACCAATAACCCTTTTCTCACATTGTCTAACCTTTCAATAA
>LQRL01082326.1:0-11741 GCA_001703475.1 Hydroides elegans | reverse complement strand
GCTATGGCGTCTGTACACGTGATCGCACTTGCATCGAACCCTATACCAATAACCCTTTTCTCACATTGTCTAACCTTTCAATATATATGTTCTTTACAGTTGCTCGTTACTTGGGTCCCTGGTCCGTGTGGAGCGATTGCTCAGTCACTTGCGGCTATGGCGTCTGCACACGTGATCGCACTTGCATCGAACCCTATACACATAACCTTTATCTCACTTAGTCAAACCTTTCAATACATATTCTTTTTGCAGTGGCTCGTTACTGGGGTCCCTGGTCCGTTTGGAGCGATTGTTCAGTCACGTGCGGCTATGGCGTCTGCACTCGTGATCGCACTTGCATCGAACCCTACTGCCCTGAAGATGGATATTGCATTGGCGAAGACTGGGACCAGGAATTCTGCTTCATGGGTAAAATAGTTGATGTTTTATTTTCAAGAGATTATTTCGATATACATGTAGTAGAGACTTTACGAAAACATTGCTGTGTGAAGATGAGATGTTTACACACTTATTGATGTGTTGTGAATGGTCAAATGTTGTCCATTTCAAAGTTTAATTTACATTTTTCTAGAAATTTTCGCAGTCCAAATTTTAGCATTCCCTTTGATATTTTTTCGGTGAAAAAGTAAATTAGTAAGGGGCCTAAAAAAATCTTGCTAAAAATATATGCTAGAATGAAAGTTGAAACCTGTAATTTGAGGGTAACAAAATTAATTAGTAATGACCCGAAAAACAAATGGGCGATTTTGTTCCGGTATCCCATGTTTATCGTTTGTTCCGTTATATCTTTCAGGTAACTGCCAGGGCTGTGACGAGGAGCACATCACCACTTTAGAAGCGGACAGTACTCGTATCACAGTGAGCGTCGACGGCCCTTCGTATGTAGATGACTTCAATGATTTGTCGGATGAAACGGATGGCTCCGTGAGTAAAACGTAGTATTGGTTAAATGTCTATTTATTGTTTAAAGAACGTGTTTCGATTTTTAACCTTTTAAATGGGGTTTGATAGTTTTCCGTTAGCTCGATGTGTTTCGTTTTGAAATAAAAATACATTTCTTGAAATAGAATCGAGTTATAACAAGAATACTAATTACATGAAAAATGTGGACTCAGTCCAATAAAAAAATAGCCATTTTCGCAGTTTATTTATCAACAATTATTTACTCTTCGACCTTACTTACGGTAGATAGTTGTTTTCTCTCTCAAGTCTTGTGTGCGACGCCTTTACATAGTCTATAACATTTCACAAGTGGTTCTGCTTGTATTTGCTTTAGTTTTAGACATAACAATAAATCAAATCCATTCTATGTCCTTTTGTATAATAGTACTGGCTACAAAAGACGCACGTCACCACTGATAAGATCATTGTCACTTTCACTCACCCGGTGGCGCTACTGTCTGTACACGTTGACACGAAGTTTGTAGATTTCGTCACGCTTACGGCCGATTCGGATGATTCCGGAGAGTGGAGTACAACAGTAAGAAATGGTTTGATTTGGTTATTATGATTAGAGCGGATGTCCGGGCATCGAGGTCCCTTGTTTGACAATTAAATTATTATATGCATAGTCTACATGAACTAGTAGAAAAGCCTTGTAAGAAATGTCACAGTAACAACATATGCTGTTCAGGATTTTCGAGGTACATTGTACTGCGACTAATATGCTTATCCAAGATACGTTTACCTCGATAATTCGTTTCGTTTTCAATATTTCGATTTTAAAATACATGCATGTTATACAGATATGAATTCCTTCCAAGGGGCAAAAATCTAGAACTTTGAGGCATTGCTCTAAATATGCTCACACTTGGGAACTTTTCAAGAATCTTAGAAATTTCCTGGTTTTTATGAAAAACTGCAAAAACGATTTTCTTTATTCGGTTTCAATTTGCGAAAAAAAATGTCATCACATATTCCAATCAGCATAATTATTATCATATTTGCACTTAAAAGTGCTATTTTCGGGGATTTAGACATACAAAAATGAAAATAACTGCTCTCGGTTTTCGGTTTTTTAGGCTTAGTCCAATGTTAAAACCCTAAATTTCGTAGAGGTTACACCAATTTGGGCAAGGCAAAATACAATGAAAAATGTATGTATATTGCATTTTCAAATTATGAACATAATCTGATAAAATATAACTTGATTCGTTAATTCATTTATTCTTAAATGAACTTTTAGTCCCAAACGTATGCTGGGTAAGCATATTAGCAATTACTTATAATGTACGATTCAGTAAAGGGAATAATTTCTATATCTTTTCTGCAAATAGTTCTTCAAAAAGGGATGAATCTGATGTTTTTTTCCTGGAATGTGTTATTGTGTATAAAGAATATATCACACAGATCAATATTACACTGAGTATTTTGCGTGATATGAAGCAATGGTAGCAATTGCAGTTAAAACGATATACCCCAATCAAGAAATTTCCCAAAACATGCGAATATGCTATTTGATTTACTCATTGTGTTAGCAAGAAATAAGTTCGAATTTGTTTATCGTATGCAATTAGTTATAATGTACACATTGGATCAATGACGATAAATAGGTGATTCGATTTTCTAATGACCCTAAATTATAATCAATCGATAAGACGCAACTCTCACTTTTTTGCTTTTTTGCTTAAAGGCAATAAGGTTCATGAAAAATATGTATTTCTGTATTTTTGCTACATTTCTCTAAATGAGTAGAAAAAAATAAATATACGCTAATTAATGTTTAGAGCTTATAATAAAAACGAAAATAATTATTCTTACATTAAGCTCTCAATTTCTGACCTATTGAATGATTAGTAGATCACATGCTTATAAATGTGCTTAAACATTCTGTGCTTAATTGAAATGAAATGTAAACACTTTGAATATAAAATATTTCATTTGATTTGCATTCATTCAGGAAAGTATCTCTGATCCTCACGTATTCAGCGAGAGTTCACTGGAGCCTGATCTCGCCCCACGTGACGGTGTGACCGAACTCACCTTGACCTTTATCACTGATTACTACAAGTTCAAGGTCAAGGACCTCGAAATCAAGATATGCGAAGACAGTGTGTATATGTAGCTCTTCATTAATATTTTCAATTGTTATTTCTTCGAAATAAAGGCAAATATACATTGTACAATGTAGAATTCTATATACAGAATTTAATGAATGGGCAATTATTTAAATGATCACTTTAGACTTTGCCTAGTCAAAGGATACAATCCAAAAATCATTGTTAACTTATTCAAGTAAATGTGAATCCTTGCTAAAACAAATATATATCAAGATCTGTTATTGCTTTAAGACGATTGCCATTGGCGAGGCTGGTCCCCGTGGTCTCTGTGCGACAAAGTGTGTGGCAACGGACGCCGAAGGAGCCACGAGCGATGCACGTAGGTTTATGGAGTCTATAATGTTATTTTAGAGTCCATACACTTCATTTTAGAGTCCATACAATTTTATTCGAAAACTTCAAGCTATATATTATCTTTATATGACCAATTATGACTTCCAAAATTGTAGCTGTCAAATTTCCAGAGAAAACCAGGATTTTGAAATTGGCTATTTGAACAAAAAAGTTTTCTTATTTAATATGATGCTGTGATATGATAATGATAAGAAAATATTCTTTTTTCTTGAAATTATTATTAAACCCTTTCCATAAGGTCGTTATCTAGTCATTTTACCCACAACACCATTTTGAATCCCATTGTTTTTGCTGTCTAGGTGCATGCCTCGAAGTGACCCTGACCTTTGCCATGAATTCGAGCGCGAGAAATTCGAATACTGCAATGAGGGAGATTGTGAAGGTAGTTAATCTAATTAAATATCTAATCATAGATGGTATAATAATTTAATATTTTTTTAGATCCCAAATACTAAATATTTGAAAATTATTAGAAAAAGCAAATTCGATATTTTTTCAATTACCTTAATGTGTATCTAGTAGACAATGTTTAATAAACAGCTTGTAATGGCCGATGCCATCATCTATATGAAGTTAGAGATATATTAATGTAAACGGAATAAATGTGATTTATTGCTCCTTGAACCTTCACCCGATTGCCTTTTGATTCAAGATTTCAAGTGTTTGCATATAACGTGAAATCTATGTTAATAAAAATTTAAAAAAATGACAATTAAATTTCTCTACATTGTTTTGTGCAGAATGCATGTGGGGCATGTGGTCGTCATGGTCGGACTGTAGCAACGACTGTGGAACCGGTTACCAAGAAGCACATCGCGAGTGCCAGTGAGACATTGCAATATATATAAATATATACGTAATCTTTATGTAAAGTGATACATGCTGAAACATGTAAATGTATTATAACATGTTTATATAAATGTATTTAACTAAACATCATATCAATATATTTTTTTAATTTCTCATTACATTTTTTCAATAAATGTTTTTAAACATACAGCAATGCGCAACCTGCGCGTTTTCGTTCTATATTAACAATTATAATCATTATTATAAATGGTGAATTAATGTGTTCTCGATCCACCACTGATACCAAATGGCTAGGTCTTGCGACGTTTGATGACTACCTGCCACTCGGTGCAAAGGGACGTATAGCACATCGAAATATCTAAATGACATACTCTTTGGGTCTTCATACTTTATTTGGTTTTGCTTACAAAATAAATATATTCAAATAAATCAACTATATTCTCTTTTTGTCCTTAAGATGCCCAGATGACACAGAATACAACGCGCAATACTGCAGTTACGACGAAGGAGGATACACCAAGACGCAGCTCTGCGAAAATCCAGAATGCTCACGTAAATATGTTTTTGCACTGAAATAAAAACAAGGATTCAGAGGACCAAAACATAGTTATTTGTTTGTCTAATGACTATTTGTAAAGTTCATTTGTAAATTTATGGTATAAATTGATATGGGACACAGGTGAACACACGAATTTCAAAGTTTTGGCAGCGAAATATCCACTCATCTGGAGTTATAGATTGTAAATGAATCAATAACGCCACATGCTACAAATTCCGATACATATGAGTAACACTTAGATTGCGCTTTGGTTCATTTTAACGCTATAAATTGACCAAAATTGGGCATAGAATTGAAATGACAAGCATTTTTGGTTTCATACAGATTGTGAATGGACATCCTGGGAATCATCACATGAGTGCTACGGCTGCGAAAATACGTTGACTCGTAACTGCAAGTAAGATAATTAATACACTTGAACTTGTTGTTTTATAAACAACTCTTTCCCATGCGCAATCCAAAAAATCAGCTCATAGATATTACATATAAATTTATTGTTCATAAGCATAAAATAATTGTGTAATATCATGCAAATTGATTGACTGGGAACAATTGAAAAACAACCTTAACTACCGGTATTTTCTCGTGCATATTTATTACATCCAAATATGAATTATTGTATTAAACGTATGCAATTTATTCTCAGGTGCCCAACTATCGACTCTGTACCGTGTGAAGGACCATTTGATAAGACAGAATCGTGTTGTCACGACGATGATGGTAAGTTTACTCTCAAGATGCAATAATTATTTTCAGATGCAGTATATTTTTTTAAGTAGACAACAATTGTTAAAAGGCACGTTCACCCGAAACAGGCCCCCAAAAAAGCTCAAAGCGGTTTTTTTTTGAAATTTTAAAATATATTTTTCATACAAATTTCACTTGAAGAAAAATGCGCATAATTCAAGCTAACAACTTACACGCTTTTTTCCTCAAGTGAAAACGGTCTAAAGTCTTTGAGCTTTGAGCTTTTTTTGGTCTGTTTCGGGTGAAAGCTTCTTCAGTTTTCCAATGGAACGTTTACAATATTAGAACACCTTCAAATAACTTGGTCGACTGTTTTCAAATCAACTTAATTTTGTAATATAATTTGTGTTACAATGGTTTACAGAGTGCGATTGGTGGCCATGGGAATCGTGGGGCAACTGTTACGCTGGCTCGCGAACATCCACACGGACAGGAAAGTAAGTGATTTCAAGTATATGCTTTGTTTGAAGTATGTATACATGTATGAACCTGAACAAGTGTCACAATGAGTGACAAAGAAATGAAAAAGAAATTAATGATATTTGGTTTCATTAATTTCTTCTTAATTAATTTGGTAAAAAAATCAAATGAGATATCTACATTCCGTTTATTATATAACAATAAATTACAGTCGAATTTTTGACAAACTATCCTTATCTGATCGGTGTACTTAAAATCTCTAGAGCACTCTTACTGTCGGTTTGAATAGATGATCTTAATATTAATCTCAGATGGTTTAAGCATCTAATCATTACCTTATTAATTTCAGTTGTCGATCACAATATGGATACTCGGGCGAGAGGACGGATGAGAAATCAGAAGAATGTGATAGACATGGTAAGTAAAATGTTATTTAAAAAAGTATGCTTCTTATTTGAGTAATATATTCTGAACGAACTTGATATTTAAACTATGAAATAAGAATAGTGCCTTCTTTGTTTATAATAGAACTCTACTAAATATTTTTGTTTTTGATAAATTCTCTGTATGTCTATTGTTTTTGATACAGATGCATATACATGTACATGTTTTATATATAATTATTATGTGAAAAGATCGCTTATATATCTATGTATATCTATTTATACATATATATGTATATATACATATAGATGTAAACGATCTTTTAATACCACACGCATTTTCCTGCTTTAGGTTCTAAATATATAACTGCTTTATTATGATAACATGTGAGATAATTCTACTAAAGCCTAAAGAGACTCTATGTAATTATGATTTAAATAGACTAATAATTGTAATGATTTTAGTCATTGGGTGGAACTGTTTATTGGTACATTCATTGAATCGTGTATATACAGGGTAAACATATTACATTTAATGTTTTTCCGATATCTCTAGTCTTGAGTTTCAGGGCATTTATTGATTAGTCCAGTAGAACCTTGGCCATCAGACGGCATTTCTTGAATAGAGTTTATAGGAATATTTGAATTAAAATTAAAAAAATAAAGAGAATCATTGACTTTTGTTGATTTTTAAAGAACATTGTTATATTTTGAATACGGTCGTATGGTGTCGCTGATGATAAATACTGAACAGCTGCCGAAGAAATATGATCAACAAGTACCCTCAATATTAATGGGTGACATAATAAAATTATTGTTTATAAGTGGTAGACTATGTTCATTTTTTGTACAATTAGATGAATGCCTGTCATGTGAAATGATCAGCAACGGTACCGATTTCGTTATTTTTTAATGTGCCTGGTATTTTGCAGTTCACCAAGGGAATCCACTGTGCAAAAAGTATAACGTTTTCACTGGCCGAAAAAACCATCAATATTTAATGAGCAGACTATATATGAAACAAAAGCCAAGAGTGAGCGGAAGTTTTGAAAACGTTTATGAATATTTGGAAACAAAATATTTCAATAACTATAGGTACACTAGGTTTGATACTTTGATTATCTACTTTTGTAAAATGTGATGCTCTTCTTTCAGACTCTTTTAGTCAAACTGTCAACATTTTCCTCATTATCCTCATTTTGTATATAAGGAGATTGGATATTAGCTAAACTTAGAGGCCTTTCTCAATTAATCGGCACTTCCAATTTGACTCATATAATGGACACCATGCTATTTAACCAATATGCATATGTTCAGGGACATTGTTTTGAAACCATTATTCAGATAGATCAATATTGATTCACCTATCATTAACGTTTTACCGCTAGACTAGTTCTAGTCACAACTAGACTAGATAAATGATCATTTGCTATGTGCTGTGTTTGAAGTTATTTAATCTATACTCTATAGACTCTGTAGTGAAAAATAAGAGCTAAATAAAACAAATTTATCCTTTCCGCTATTATCAAAAAGATGAAACATCACAATATTGGCTCTATAGTCCTATTTTAGTAAAATAACGACAAGTGCCCGGTTTTTGAGAAAGCTTATTTTTTCCAAATGCAATGCTTTACCTGAACCGCACATTCTTATTCTAAAAAGAATTGAATGGTTTTGTGTTTAGCAACCTAAAGTCAAATAATGAAGTTACCCCGAGACAAAAAACTCATTAAGATCGATATACAAATGACTGGTCTAATCAAAGTCAAAATCAAAAGTTGGTAAAAAGTGTCCATTAATTGAAAAAGGACTGTATGTTATTCCTCTTGAATTCTAAAGCTGTTCACATAAAATGCATATAAAGAGCAGATGTGCAACGTCGAGGTTTTAGCTTTATTCAAAATTCGACAAAATGACGGCGGTCTCAACATACAACTTGTTCGCCTACGATTTGTAATCGAAAGGTATTCGTGATTAAGCATATACATCGCTAAAGCATGGCTTTGCATTTTATATGCCTATGTTGCGAATTATTACATATAAATTGTTTGAAAAAGAGATTTCAAGATAAACTCATATTGTTTCTGACAACGTTATGAAACTTATAGAATTCATGCATTTATTTCATTATACATAAGGGGATATAACAATTAGCTGTGTCAGTCCGTCGATTTGTTGATCTGTCCGTCTTTGTTTACGGAAGGTCTGATGACAGTCAAAGGGCCATATAGGTTCTACCCTGTCCGTGCATGCAATCGCATGTTTATATATATATATATGTATATATTAAAATGTGCACCTCCCTTTTTGACAGATCTGGATCTTCCGGTTCGGCCCCGGGGTTTTTAGACCAATGCCCCACGTGTATATTATTTCACAAATTTATCTATGTTTTATGTACTGAACTTGTAGCAGGTTTCAACCGATCGATTTGAAATATTTAGGAATCGATTATATTTATATTGAAGATGTGCACCTCTCCCAGAGAATGTGAAAACCATCAAATTTTTGTCGGTCCGCCGGACCGACAAGTGCGATATTTTGTCGGTCCGGCAGATTTTTTATCGGTCCGGCATAAAATCATTGTAAAATAATCGGCATTTTTTGTCGGTCAGCCGGACCGACAAGTTCAAAAATTTGTCGGTCCGGCCGAATATTTGTCGGTCCCGGACCGACGGACCGACGGTTTTCATATTCTCTGCTCTCCTCTTGACCGACTTAGCTCTTCCGGTTTGGCCCCTGGGGTCTTGGAACATAGCCCCATCCCTGCAGCATTTTCACAGTGTTTGACTATTATTTGTGTAAATAACATGTCCTAGGGTTTTCCACCGATCGACATGAAACCGTTTCGAATCAATTATATTTATATATTGAAGATGTGTACCATTCTTTGATCATCATGCATCCCACGGTTAAGCTCGAATCTTAGAACATAGTCCTACCCTACAGCATTTCACAGATTTTATTTATGTATTGTGTAATGAACTTGTTTAAGGTTTTTCATCTGATCACCCTGAAACTTTTGGGAATCGATTATAACTATATATATTGACGATGTGCACCTCAAATTTTGATCGACATTACTCTTTATGTTAGCAGAAAGTTAGGTCATGCGGAGGCTTGTTACACATCGGCGCACTATAGCTCAGACGGTAACGTATCTGCCTAATGAACTAGATCGAACTATCTGGTTCAAATCTGGATTAAGACAAGCATTTTGTCATAATAAAATGTGGAAATGATATTCATAAACTGATTTCTGTTTATAATATATAAGGGTGAAGTCATTCAGAATTACTTATGCGACATGATCCTCACTATAGTTAAAATCTGGGTAAGTTTCATTCTTACTGCAAATGGGCCTGTAGCTCAGCAGGAGAGCATCAGACTCATAATCATAAGGTCATTGGTTCCAATCCCATTTAATAAAAAAACAAATGTTATACGGATACTATTATAAATTATAGCTATAATATTTTTAATGCGTAGTTTTTTTTGATTGTTTGATTTAACATTGCATACAATTTTGAAACCTCACACAGTGAAGGAATATTAATTGAAGATGGTGTCAGTTTGATAGATAAAAATATGGTTAAAATCACGGGGTTCTAAGGATGGACTACAGAAGAATAGTTTGTCAATATCGTGATGATGTGAGGAAAACGATGTGATCATCCTATTGCATGAGATAATATGTTACTATGGCGACTTCACTGATTTATGAGTAGCGGGCCATTCGTGATCCGACGGACACATTTCTAGTCTAGTTAACTTTTTAGACAGCTTGCTAATGCTTTTGATATATATGTTAAGAGCAATGCACTTGATGTAGGTACATGACATTCATCACATTTTCTTTTAAAGAACACTTCTATATCATTCTAGCCCTGGTATGTTTTGTTAACTGTCACATGGGAGCTTTTCGTTGGAGGGTTAATGGTTTAACTGTTTAAACAATAAATGATAAAAAGACTGAAACTTAAAATGATGCATTTCGTATTGAAATGAAATTATATTGGGATCGGAACGCAAAATATGTAGACTTTTCCTTGAAGGATGTGGCTTTCCTATGGTACATGTAAACACATCATCTCACTTATTTTCGGGGAAAGATAGTAAGATAGCGAGATATATATAGAAAGCGAGATGGATGGATATAAATAGATATATAGATAGCTTTTAAATATTGCATTCGTGATAAATGCATTGTGTGGCGAAAATACGTTTGTCATGTACATATTTGCGCACCATAATACTCATTTTATAGAAATCATATCGCGCCTTTGCCTTTCAATATTCAAATTGAAGTGCACCTTTTTTGCTGCGCATTTGATTGTGACGCCATAATAAAAATGATATATATTGTTATTGAAAAAGATTTTTCGATAATACATATATACACAAATTGTATTGACATAATGATTCGTATACATCTTTTTGGGGTTCTACATATTTAAAAGGCGAGATCCGTTTGATATATTTACGTACTTTATTTAATTCCCGTTATCTAAATTTTGACATATTTATACACAGCTTGTGAAATTACCATTGTAAGTTTTAGTTTTGTTACATTAGAGTATAACTAACTTGCCCATTTATTAAAAAAACTTGCCCATTTATATATGCTGCTGATTTTGGTCACATTATTTTTCAAACATTTGTTGCAGTTGTTATACGTAATTGTACGAAATGAATGAAAAAAATCTTCATGTTGTTATGTCTGAGATGGAAATGCATCGTACCGTTTGCATATCGTAGGAACATACAATAGAAATGTGTGTGGGGATATTTTTCAAGATAAAAGGTTCACTGAAGCGGTACAAGGTGTAGCACACTGTACTTAGACATTGCCTCTCAAAGATAAGATACAATGAAATATATGGTGAAATAAATAGTCATGGCTTATTATACACAAAGAGTATAACATCTAAATTCTGTTATTTAAATATACTATAAAGGGTTTTATTTAAGTTATAAGGGCTATTTCTTACAAACCTTTCTGATAAAGTAACTATTTATTGCTTTTTAGCTGTTATTGCTAAAATCCCTTTTATAAAAAAGTTTAGTTATCGAGCTTTAGATAACACAAGTAGTCCCAGTTGATAGGGTTGTACCATATATAATTTTATGCACCAACCGACCTACTTATGATAAGCAGTAAGAAGTAGTGTGTAAATAGAAAAGTAAAATAAAAACATATGCTAAGGCCATTAAATAACCCAAACAATGCGATTGGTGTAGGCAAAGTTCAATAGCTCTATATTGCACGTGATATTCTTTTGTTCACGAATAAATAGTGTACCCTGAGATACAAATTTCGCGATTGATATGAGATTGACATTAAACAATTATGTTTTAAACAATTATGGTTAGCAAAACTCTCAAGCCCAACATTGAGGTTAGTTATAT
>LQRL01082316.1:0-21300 GCA_001703475.1 Hydroides elegans | reverse complement strand
CAAACACATTAAAACTAAGTTCTATTGTGTTATTCTGCTTTGATTCTCCTTCTAGAAATCTAGAAAATCACTATGTTATATAATCTAATAGAGTTTTGCAAATCATTGTACATATTCAAATATCGTTCACTAATTAAAAAGTGCGATAAAGCGGTAATGAGGCAGGAATGACGTCGTTATCAAGAAACGTGCTTAACTTATTTTATATTTCGGTCAATGTTGTTTAAAAGGACATACACACATATCATGTTGCCCAATATTAAAAGGAATAACCATATATTTTCAATATTAAATCATATTAGAACACAGTTTAACTGGAAATCGTTCACTAAATACAAATATCACTCGAGTACAAGTTCGTTGAACTAAAAATATCAAAACCTTGTGCGTATAGTAGTTGATTTAAAGACTCTGTAATTTGATAGGATCTGAATACAGTAGACCACGTTTAATTTGAACACGGATAATTTGAATTTCGGTATAATTTGAACTGTTTTCTCGGTCCGGGTTTTGTATTTTTTCACTACATTGTATTCTATACCACATTTTATTCGGATAATTTGAAGTTCGGATAATTTGAACTAAATTTTCCGGTCCCGAGAACTTCAAATTATCCGTGGTACACTGTACATTTTAATCAATTACTTTACTTCTTGTCCAGTTCAGCTGAAACTGTTTGATATTGATTTCTTTTATGAGAGTTAACTTTTGTTTGGTTTTTGAATGAATTTTCTATCAATGACAGCGCTCCCTCAAATTAGGTCAAACAATGAAATCCGAAGTCATGTGACGTCCAAGGGCTTGTTAACACGGGAAGCGGCACGCAATTGCGACTCGGAAATGGAGCGTTGTTCACATGGGACGCAACAGCTGACGATTCTTAGACCTTTTAACTTAAACTGTTAATTTTCATTAAATCACCTCCACAAACGCGATAGGTGGTGCAGAATCGCCCCTTGCGTTTTTGTTCCGCTAGTTGCGGCAAGAAACAACAACTAAACTTGATTAAGTAAGTTATTTGTTTAAACGTCAAACATTTATCGTTCTGAGCTTGCCGCTTCCCGATTATTATAATTACGAGCGATTCTTAAAAAGATGACTAAGTCCTATAAATTGTCTTTTATAATAAAGGACAAATAAGTAAATTGCCGCCTGCAGCGTTTCGTCGCTTCCCGTGTAATAAGCCCTAAGCCAATATATTTGAGGTTATTAACCAATCATCTTCAACAAAACGTCAAAAGAAAGACGATGCAAGTTGTTTTATTAATATCACCAATCAATAATTTTACAACAATCTATTATCCTTACTTATTATGTTATTCGATCCTGTTTACCAATTTACTTGAGCTAAAACCCAGTCTTTACAATCCGTTTAAATGTTATTATATTACAAGCTTGAATAATAAGATAACGCGTAGACGCACAAACTGACAGACGGACTGAGACAAGCGGGTACCCAAAAAATGTTTGGGTTTGGTTCAAAGACGAATAAAGCAAAAATAATATTCTATTGACGCTTTTATTAATCTTTCTGTATAAAAATATAATTCGACATACACAAATGAACCAAGATTCCATGATTTCTCAACCATACACAAATATAACCTTAATAATCCAAAATGCAATAGATTCGGTGCGATTTCACTCGCCACCATCACACCGACAGCTTAGTCGCAAGAGTTAACATGTCATATAGATAACACTTAAAGTGGCGAGTTTTTGAAAAATGCAGCAAGAGTTCATAAGGTGTCCTTTGTTCGGGACAGCCTCACTCAGCGCTATGACTTCTTCCGTCTTTATGATATCCTATCCAGAGCCTCAAGCAGCACCACACTGTTGCCACGGATTACCTAAAAATGAAAAAAAAAAACAGAGTTGAAGAACAAATGGAAGTTATGTGATCGTGCTGAAAAAAGACGAAGGTGATACGCTTAGCGGAATCAATTATCAAGACTTGACCAATAGTCAACTGGTAAATCCGATTGAATCTGATGGTGTATATGATATTCATTTAGTTAATTTGCACACAAACGCATGTATAGGGCGAAATAAAATAAAATAGTTTGTAGATGACGGGAGGATAACGGATGAGATGCAATATCCGCTCCAATAAACTTTACTTTTTTGTTTGATAATATCATCTTTTTTTAATAACCAACTTAAAACAAGTACGTCGTACAACTCAATTTTCAAATCTTATTACATGTTGCATAATTCTACATTCATCTGTACCTTATATTTTTTTTACAATATTCTTATTTGTTAATTTAAGTGTTGTTTTTTTTTTCTCTCTCTCTTGTTATTATGGATGAGGACAAATCTATTTGATAACATTTTCCCCCCAAAAAAATCAAAAACATAAACGTACCACCATGCCGATGGCATTCTGCTGGCCTGTCTTGCACTGTTCCACTGCCTCGTCAATCACGAGATTCATGAAGGGATCGAAGCCACGCAGCACGCCGACGACGATGCGACCGCCGTTCAACTTCAGCGACAACCGCTTGTCCATGTACCTGAAAAAATATTATCACACGTGATAAAAAGTGCTGAATGAATTGTGGTACACACAGATTATAGGTCGGCTGTATTTCTTAATAGATAGGTTGTTTTTTTTCTTTAGATCTCGAATTCAGATTCTTCAGAAAAATGTGAAGTGACAGGAAGTTATTTTGAGAAACTTGAGGTTCGAGCACTCAGCGCCAACGACAAAGGTAGTGTATGTTTTAGTACCAGTCATTTAACGCAAGATTCACAACTACCCATTTCCATTCTGGTCAAACTTACCAGTATAACTAGTCATTGGATATATATAAATGTGTAGACTTCCCATTAATCGACTGAATAAATTGATAGTTTTGAATTGGGTAATCATGTGATTGCTTGATAACAAGGAAGTAATTGTGAAACACGGAAAGGCCGAAATTGTCAACAAGACTGTCAAAGGACAGTGTGCCACAACTTGCAAGGCCTCTAGCAAGGCTTCATATCAACATGCCGTGGAAAAAGAGTTCAGACCCCCGTTATTTCGACAAATGATTGGTCGATCAAACTGAAACCTCGACGTTGCACATGTGCAATATTCTTTATAAGTTTTAGAACCCTAGGACAAAATAAATATCCTAAACTATCTTAAATTTGTCTAGGTTCAGACCCCAATAATTTTGTCAATTTTTGGTCGATCAAACTGAAACCTCAACGTTGTGTATCTGCAATATATGTTCTTTCACTGAATGAAGTTTGAGAAGCCTAGGACAAAGGATTCAGACCAAAATGCCGCGGACAAACAACTGCATCTCAAATGTTTACAGGCGGACAGACGAACGGACAGACAGACGGACGGAATGGGGGATAGCAATAGCCCTCAGCCATATTGGTTGGCTGGGGGCTAAACAAGACTGTCAAACAACTGCATAGTAAATGTTAACAGACGGACGGGCGGACGGACAGACGAAATGGGGAATAGCAATAGCCCTCAGCCAAACTGGTTGGCTGGGTGCTTAAATCAAATTCAAGATCTAGAAAAATCAATCACAGTTAAGAGAGATTTTTCCAAAACTTAATTTGATAGAGACAAAGATACAACAAGTGTGTGATGATATGACCAAACACATGTTATTATGTTTGCAAGAGCTGCGTTACAACTAGTGAAGCAAAGGTCCAGCATTGTATTCTCCCATGTGGTCGGTAAGGTCTTAAGTAAATAAGCCTTTGGAAGGACTGATCTCATTAGGTTTTGAAACCCATCGTTCTTGCTTTTTGTTACATCGAAATTGAAATCACCTACCACTACGAGGTTGTCCGAATGTCTAAATTTAGAAAATGACAGAGCATTGCCTTTGAATGTTTTAAAACTACAGTTTGGGGACTTATACACCACAATAATGGTGTGCACATTGTGCAATTGTGGACTTCTAACGTCTACAATTAGACATTCGAAATCATGGGTAGAAACCGTTTGAACATGCTCTATTTGGAAAGTCTGTTTAACATACATCGCCAATCCATGAGGGGGCCTAAGCCCCTGTGAGGTTGTCTGATCGTTTCGGACAATTGGCAGATACCCTTCAATCAAATATTCCGAATCAGAATCCATGGAGCACAACCTAGTTTCTGCCAGGCAAATTACATCAGCACTTGTGAATGTACTATCAGTTTTAATCTGAGGCAGATGTAGCCACAAACTTTGAACATTCTGGAAAACGACTCGAAATTCATTGGCATTTGCCGAGAACGGCTCGTACGACAGATCAATACTTCTCTGAGTTCTAAGGCGTGCCATTTCGTTGACAACTTGATCATCAACTTTTATTTTGCCACTAAAACCATCGAGCAAATGAAGCCCTTGCAGGCTTGTGACACGACTGAATGCAACATAATGCTGATGAGGTCGTGAACCGGACGCCATATCAACAACTATGCTTGACTTGGTTTGTCCTTGTGCTTTATGTATTGTCTTTGCGGAGGATGGCTTCAATGGAAACTGCTGTCGAACAATAGCTTTTCGTCGAAACATAAACGTTCTACGAACGCTCCATATCGGAGTCCATTCTCGCGATACTTCAGGGTATTTTCGATAATAGTGAGCGTATTCTTTTCTTGTATTAGAACCAATATTTGAGCTTGGAAATTTGACCCAAATGCAACTTGGTATCGCACTCTGTTGAATGTAGTGGATCTTTTGGACAATACAAGGGGTGCCATTACAAATACCATCTCCAACTGACACGTTATGAGTAGTGTCATAATGTAAGCCTATTGCGATGTTTAATACCTCACTCAAATTTCCGGTATCGTTCGCCTTTTTTCCTTTAACTTGCCCAAGAATTCGCTTCTTGACGTCATCAGAGTCCTCGCCCAAAACAGTGTCACAACATTTAATTTCCACCTTTTCTGTAGAAACCTCTCTGAACAGACCTCCATTGTGTCTGTCAACGTCGGCATTACATGGAAACAAATGAAGTTCATGTCGCAATTCGTGATATCTTGGATCTGTAGCCATAATGATGCGCGAACAAATAAGAGATACGTCTTCTTTTGTTTGCTTTCCTTCTCTAATTCGGTTTAGAAGCTGTGCAAAAACCGCATCATCTTTTTGTCTCATAATTTCGGTAAGCTCAAACATTTTGAAGTGATCTTGCCATAAATTTGGGCCCAATGACGTGTAGTCACATGCATTGTTAGAGAAAATCCAGCTGTCTCCTACCGGTCGCAATTGAAATAGATCGCCAACCAAAATAACATGAACGCCACCGAAAAGCCTTTTGTTTCCTTTGATTTCTTGCAACCTCAGTTGTAAGAAATTTAGCATTCCGACGCCAACCATTGAAACTTCATCTACAATGAGCACTGACAAATGCATGAACGTCATTCGCAAAGTATTTCTTTTTTCGTCCGACAATGGTTTGTAAGAAAGCTTTTTGTTCGGTTCGATGCAAAACAAACTATGCAAAGTGGAACCATTAATGTTGTAGGCGGCCAGACCGGTGTAGGCACACAACGCAATTCTAATATCATCTGGATTCTGACCAGCTTTTGAACAAAGCATTCGATGTAAAGCTTGATACAGTGTGCGTATAACAAGGGATTTTCCTACACCTGCACCTCCAGTTATAAATAAGCATAACTGATTCTCTGGCATAAATGTAATTGAGTGAACAATGTGAGTGAAAACTTGTCTTTGTTTGCAATTGAGTTTCATTAGTGACTCGAGATATTCATTTTCGTTGCATCTCGATTGTATCATTTCCACTTCATCGTTCGCTATATGCGTTGACAGTCCAATGTCAGCTCCGAGATCATAATGAGAATGGTCACGAGTTTCAGGTCTGTAGAACTCATATTTAGACGCCAGAACAGGCTCTGTTTCTCTATCATGGGCCTCGACACTTTCGATATTTGGTGACACCTCCTCAGAATTATTCGTAGCGTGTATCTCTGATGCGTTTTCAACTTTCTCAAGTAACTCTGGGTTGGCATCATACTGGTGTTTTGTTTCCGCTATTGTGGCATATATTGAATTGTATCGCGCTTCAAAAGAAGAAAAAGACCCTAAAAGATCTGTTTCCTCGTTTCTCCATGGACAGAACAACATCAGTTGCTCTCGGAAATGATTCTCTGGATCAGTTCGTTTGTCATATCTAACATATCGTATGATTTTGGGCTTTGAACGGAGATTAATTCTATAATCGCCATCAATCACTGAATATCGCAATTTATGAGCCTTTTCTGTTTCATGTTCGACATCCGAAGTCGATTTCTCTTCGTCGTGAATCCGCTGAACATAATCTACCGCCTCATCTTTTATTTGCTTCAGTGGCATTACCGTTATAACTTTTGAAACGAAGTCGGCGAGACAGTAATGTTCTAGAATCTTGTGTCTCCTGGAATACCTTTTCACCACATTGTCCGATTCTATGTCAATCGAATCATCAGGCAATGCCTCTAACTCCTTTTGGGTCTTCATTAGAAAAGTCCGTTCTCCTAAAGGAGCTGTTGGAATAAATTCACAGCCTCTACTTTTTTGCGACATGCTTTGCTGAAGGATGAGATAAGCTGCCTCTTGTGCGCTAACTTCAACTGCATTTAAAAACTTATTTCCTATGTGCCGAACAGATTGTTTGAGGGTCTTATTCCCTTTTCTTGCCTCTTTACACGCCTCGGCCATCAATGTGCTCATTCCTTTTGAACTTTTGTTGATGTATGACACAATATACATTGCACAAGCATATGCGTCGAGAACGAATTGGACGTCATGGTTTGCCTCCCATACATTTAATAATTGCCTAATATATGGGTTGATTCTATTTGCACATGGTTCTCGTTTAAGGAACACCTTTTCATTTGTTAAGCTTGTTTGAATC
The DNA here is from genome assembly GCA_001703475.1 of Hydroides elegans. NCBI lineage: Eukaryota > Metazoa > Annelida > Polychaeta > Sabellida > Serpulidae > Hydroides > Hydroides elegans. Next base: position 14,437 of record LQRL01082316.1, on the reverse strand, counting down.
GCCTTTAGGTAATCACTTTCGCTCAGTCCAATTTTTTGTAGAAAAGTGTCAAACGTTTCACCTTCATCTACGCTAGCGAGATGGTTCTGGACAGTTTTGTAATGATCCTCAAAGATCGATCGATCTTCACCTTCATAAGGCTGCAATATCATTGTTGTTCTCATGGGCGGAAACGGTATTCCGAAACGACATTCTGGCTTGCCTCCTTTGCGACATGATCGTGAATGTTTGTGTGTTTGCATGGCCAAAAATTCTATTGATTCAGATAACACATTTGAGCTGCAAGATGCAACTTTGTCAATGTATTCAATGACGCTTGTCTCATCGTCTTCACCGTATTTAGGAGAGTTTTGGATCCATATAAGCATGTGAATATGTGGTGATCCTCTTTGCTGAAATTCTACGCGATAGAAATAATCTTCCAAATCACCTAGAGGACTGTTTGGGCTTTTCAAAACCATTTGAATGAATTGTGAAACTCGATGATCAAAATGGCGCACACACGTCACAGGGTCTGACTGCACAAGGCGTGACCTAGTTTCCCAGGACAGTGAATTGTTAGTAACGGCCTCTGTGTAATCTTTGTTGTCTACTAGCTTCCCAAGAGCAATGATGAGTTCAGACCAATGCAAGTCATTAGCACTAAGAGATAGGAACAATGTCGGTATACCAAGCTGCCGTATCATTGCAAAGACATCTTTCTTTTGGTGTTCCCAATATTGGGGTGAATTTCTTATCGTTTTGAATATTCGATAACCTTCGTCTAACCTGACCAAGCTCTCGCCCATGTTGTCTTTCAATATATAGCCGGCCGTATAAGATTTTCCTTTTGTCTTACATCGCCTTACAGCGAGGTGAGCTTTACTACAAACTTGTTCAGTTTGTAGCTTCTTCATTTTGTAAAAGAGGTTCGGAATATGTAGAGCAACTCGCCTATCAACACATCTCAATTCCCATTTACAAATGTCACTATAATGAACAGACGTTTGCCTTTCTGAATTTGGGATGCGTTTTTGTCCACAAAACAAAGTTGGGAAGGAAAGATACTCGGAATCAGGATCCTTGAAGATGCTTAGTGGTCGTTGCCCTTCACCGGGTGCCACTGAAATAATGGTATTCCTATCGCAAGATTTGTCATCCAGGAATGTCATAACAGGGGTTTCATCTTCTACTTCGCTAAATGTGTCTGTTTCATCATTTGTCTGAGTCATCTCAGCTTCATTTTCAATATTAATGGCTGCGTTGCTGGTAGTCCAATTATCATCAATCGATAAATTTGCGTTTTTGTACAGCTCACTGGTATCCATTAACGTTCTTAATGCATTCAAGACAAAGGCTGGACGCACATTTTCAGTCACAACTGCGTGTTTATACTCTTTCATTCGTTTCAATTTAACTGGTACGGTTTCCGAATCTCTTTGGAGTCTTGGTAGAGCACGAATAGTTGGCTCTATTTCTGTTGGCACATTTACGACAGATCCTTTCAAAGAAAATTGACCTCCACTGTTTAATGCTCTTATCTGCATAAATGGTATCCTTAATGAAATAAGGCGTTCTTCTAGATTGTTCAGGTCAAGGGCTGGCAGTTTTGCAGGGAATTCCATGCCGTTTGCCACAGAAAGTTTGGGGACTTTGTCTTGTTTAATATTGCTCAGGCAAGTGTTACAAATCCATTCCGTATTTTCAACAGAGCGATATCCAGTTGTACATTTCGACAGTAACGCTGAGTCAATGTTGTTTTCTACAGAAGACAACAATTTGACTGATTGCTTGAACCAAGTCTGGTGACAACAAGTGCACACATATGAACATGACATTTGAATAGCTGCATTAAATTTGTCAATGGCGTCGGTAAAAGACAATCCCTTGTTTCGTTTTTTCTTCAGGATGTAATCATGGTCATTATAGGATTTTCGTTTACGTGCCTGTCTCATTCCGAGTGCTGATTTTTCTTGATGTTTTTTTCTCTTTTGTTCATCTGACATCATTTTTCTCATACCATCAGCAGTTCTTTTTCTATGCATTTGTCTTTTGTGTTCATCTGTTAGACCCTTTCTAATACTCTCTAACGTTTTCTTTGTATGTTGTTGCCTATTAAGCTGAGATTTCAACCTCTTTCTCATAGCTTTTAAGGACTGTTCTCTATGCCTTTGTCTCTTTTGATCATCAAGCAGCATTTTCTTCATACTTGCCACCGCATTCTCTTTATGCCTTTGTCGCTCAATGTCATTTTTCAACTTCTTTCGCATTCCTTCAGCAGATTTGTTATTGTGCTTTTGTTTTTTTGTCTCATCTTTCAACATCTTTCGCATATTTTCCACAGACCGTTCGTTGTGCTTTTGTCTTTTCGTGTCGTTTGTCAACATTTTTCTCATACTGTCAGCCGATCTCTCATTATGTTTCACTCTTTCGTCAGAAACAGATAGTCGTTTCCTCATTGTTTCAACCGACATTTGGTTATGTTTAACTCTCTTGTCTTTGTCTTTAAGCAATTTCCTCATCCCATCAGCTGATCTTTCTTTATTTTGTCTTTTGCCTTCCGAAGTACTGCGAATTCGTTGCATTCTTAATCTGGCATTTCTATTTTCCTCATTCTTGAAAGTTTCAATTTTGCGTTTTCTCTTCATATAATTCTGCATGTATCTCGCCCTATCGGTTGCTTTCGTTGAATTTTGATTAATTTTGTTCTCTTGAAAAAGCTTGTCACGGACCTTCTGGTCTTCAAAATAAGATGTCATTGCTTTGGAAGTCATTGCCGAACTATCTTTTTCTTTTTCAGGAGACAATGTTTTGTTCTTAGACATTTCTCCGAAAGATTTTACAGTGCTAGTACTATCGGTGTTTGAAATGTGCGGGTCCCCTTTGCCTAATGATTTAGGTTCTTCGAACGTTTGTTGAGATATATTCAATGGCACAAGTTCATATTGTTCAGATGTTTGAAGGTGTAGTGATTCCAAAAACAGACTCTCAAAATGAATGATCATTTTATTCAAGGTAGGAAACATTACCATAACAGCAGTTCCTGTCGGGCTTAAAAGGCCATTTCTCCCTCGGGAGTGAGGATCAAAGGAATAAAAATAATTTCCTTGCCTTGCTAAAGCAACTGTCTGACCACCACAGATGAGCAAACATGATTTTGCATCATTGAATACTTCAGTTAGTCCATCGAAAATGCTTTTGATACCACGTTCAGTTGGCAGATCTCTATTCGGTTTTAGTGTGCCAACTATGATTTGGCTGTCTACAACATTGCAGAAAAATTCCTTCTCGAAAAACCATATGAATTCAGGTAATTCATTCGCCATGAGCATTTTTGGCTCTATATGAAGCGCGTGACAATGTTCAATGAAGTACCAATTTCCATCGATAACACAGGCATCAATATCGCCTGCATTCCATGTTTCGGGTTTTTTTACCATCATTCGGACAAGCGATAGGAAGGATATATAGGTACATTGAATTCCAGGATAATGAAAACGAGTATCACCTTGGTGAATTGTGCCTGAAATAACTTTTGACCCATTACCTATTAGGTCCTTGTGTGAATCTTCCATTTCGCTGTTGTTTATTGGACATGGTGCAGGTTCACGAACATGGTGGTCGTTTTTCCTTTGTTCGCGTTGTTTGGCAGCTTTTGCCTTTTTCCCTTTTCGTGGCATTGTTGAAGCGTTGGATATATAAAAGTTCTTAAAATAGTTTGTTTAGTATGTGTCGTTGAGATGGTTGTACCGTGTGAAGCTGTAAGGTTTTTGTCACGATTCAGTTCGTTAAATACTCCACATGCACGTGACACGCTAGCGGAGGCTGCAGTTCGCAAAAGTTTGCCAATATCATCCACCTGAACTGCAGTCAGAAAAGTGGAATCACCTCGCGTTCGGACGATAAAACCGAGGTCCAGCTTTATCGAACACCCCCTTTTCGAAAGCTTGATGATTAATGAAAAAGCTTTCAAGTCGGGTCGGACTTTTTTTGCTATTTTTTGAAATGCCAAACTCGAAATAAATTCGTATCAAATGGTTTGGAAAGCAAAAGTATGAAGCAGTCTTTGGAAACCACGTTTCTCCTGCTCAAATGGCAAGGCAGGCGGTTGATATAGTAGTTAATGCAGCAACCACTCTTGCCTAGGTCGAAGTGTTTTCAGAGTTGCAGTTCTAATTCTATCCACACTCCGCAATAAATAATCGTCAATAGTTTTTAAAGCAGTTTTGAATGATGAGGCGCTGATAAATGGACAGTTGCGATTGTATTTCTTCACTATTCCAGGTTTTTGTTCACACCTATCCTTATAAGGACCAGCTTTTAAAATGAACACTTCCTGGTAGGCTTAGATGAAATCTGCAGACGAATCACGGTTCTGTTAGACCTGAAAAAAGATACAAATTGTTACAATACGATTCAAAACGTAGTTTCACAATGCCTGTTATCAGTGTCTCTACCAGTCTCGACGGCGTGTGGCATTATGAAACTACTAATTCCATTTTCCTTGCTGTGCTTTTATAAAATTACTTTTTAAGATGATGCAGCTTTAATAAATGAAGTTATACAACTATTGTTAAACGTTATTGTACCAAAAAAAAGTGACCGCGATTATCCCTCGTACACAAATTGTCACCATTTTGTCAGGTTTGTTCATTTTGTACACTCGTCAAAGCCCCTATTAAATTTTATTGGACCCCCCTCCCACAGACCCCAGATGGTAAGACAAGCGTACAAAATAAATCAACCCACGTCAAACCGTTTATGCTTAATCACATTTAAACTTTAAAGGCTTAGAAATAGTAAATTGGAAACACAGCAAGGAAACGGTTTCAAGGCGTTGCACTCTCACATCTGATAAGCACACTGAAACATAAAACATAAACATATTAGAATTAATTATAAATCGGTATTAACATTAAAAGAAAACACTCTTAAACATATCACAATAATAATGTTTCCGTGAGCTCTTCAGTCTTTAATAAAAAAGCTACGACACTGCTTTTCGAAAATACATTGAGTTATATAAGCATATAAGCATAAACAAGCCAAGTAGGATTTTAATAAACTATTGATACCATTTTAATAACGTAAAGGAAAAAAAAACAGTACTACTCTAATTTCCATTTGTTTGGGCCTCTTGAAGATCACTCAGTGAACCGAAGAAACAGTTGAACTTCTTTTTTACCTTAAAACCCTCCGTCTTTTGGTTACCTGAAATGCAGAACAAAAATAAAATGCTTCAGATGAATATTAGCAACAATGCAACATAATCTAATTATGGTCAAAATTCATTTTAAGTAAAACATAATCCTATTATTTAATCGCCACTTAGATCTTTGATTCATTACAATTTAATAGAAGTAGGAAAATAGCATTTTTAAAGAAAAACACGTTTAAACTAACGTTAATAAACCTTTACATTCTGTATTTACCACATAAACGTTGCTTGTGCTGAGAAATATTGATATTTAAGTGCAAATGCTTACATGAGAAGACCCTGAAGAGACAATACACTAAAGCATGTTTTAAAAAGGTTTCATTAAAATCGGTTCACGATCAAGGGAGCAGTAGCGTTTTTTCTTACAACTTTACGATTTATTTTTAGATATGCTTATATAAGCACAATCGCTAACGTGAGCACACCCTGAAGAGACAATACCTTAAGGAATGCTTCTTTTTCAAGGTCAATTCACATCGGTTAACAATCAAGGGAGAAGGGTCTTTTTTGTAAAATTTACAATTTCTAAAAGTGCTCAGCCTTATATAAGCACAATCGCTAACATGAGCTCACGCTAAAAAGCCAATACCCTAAAGATTTATATATGTGTCAATTCTTATTATCGTCTACAAGTAACTTGCTATTCATTTCCTTAAAACTTTTAAATGTATTTACCCCTTCAATGTACTTAACAGCAGCTGAAAGGTCACGTGATGTAAACAAACATGGTGAGAATCTTGTATTTTCGCTCACCTACTACAGGCTGCAAACTCATTTGCACCAGTGACATAAAATGTTTTATTTTTTAGAAGTGCTTATATAAGCACAATTGCTTACGTAAGCACAACCTGAAGCACACCCTGAAGAGACAATACCCTAACGAATGTTTTAAAAAAAGTTTCATTCAAATCGGTTCACAATGAAGGGAGGAGTAGCGTATTTCCCAAAAAGTTTACGAACTAAACAAATAAATAAACAAATATATATATTAATCAATAACGGAAAAGCAGTCACACAACCCCCGGTTTGCTTCGCAAGCCGTGGCTAAAAAGTACATCTACAAGCCGAGACCTGACATTTAAGCCGCTAACCAAGTCAGTACACATCCGAAAGACGCACAAACTCGGCTCGATGCCTCATGGTTTTGCAGAGTATCCGGATAGAAGAAGTAGAAGTCTCTTTGACCCTCCATTCAAAAGTTCTAGCCCGTAGAAGCTCATATTTCGAAAAACCACTGTTTTTGGACATTTTGGCGGAATTCGGCCAACTTTTGGTGGCCGATTGTGGCCAAATGGTCGAAAAGCACATCTACACACCGAGACATTTTATTTAAGCCTATAACCAAGTCTCTATGACCTTCCGTTCATTAGTTCTAGTACGTACTGTACAAGCTTATGTTTCGAAAAACCGCTAGTTTTGGACAGTTTGGCCAAATTCGGCCATTTCCGGTGAATCAGGCCAAAGACATATCTACACGCCAAGACCTTTCATATGAGCCTTTTCCAAGGTCTTTACGACCATCTGTTACAAAGCTTGAAAAAGCCTGGCAAAGAATCGATGACGGACAGACGGACGGACAACCCCAATCTATAGGCCTCCAACCTTTGAGGTAGGGGCCTAATAAAACATATATCTATATATCTATAATCTATATTTCTATCTATAAATGACTGGTTTTTATCCCGTTTCGACAGGACCTAAACGAAATTGTAGAAACGAGTCTTGCAGACACGATAGCGGAGAGTGTGACTTTGTAACAAACAGTGATGGTAGGTTTTCAGTTCTTTCGTATTCACATCACCCGTTAAATTTCATGTTTGTGGTATTAAACATTTCAGAGATCGTTTTTGTTTAGCCGGTAGACTAAACAACACATATTATCGCTCATAAATCACTAGCAATATAAAATGTGTCCTTCCAAATTGAAAACGCATTTACTTCAAGAGTACAAAAGGGAATACATGTGATCTCATTAATCAATAAAATTGCATTTGTTCAGGGAGCTAATTGAAAAAACAATTTGTTAAAATGACGCTTAACAAACGCAAAGCTTAAGTCCCTAGTAAATGGCCGCATTTCTAATTGTTAACAATATATTGGTTCAAAATAAATCTTAATATAATTTTGCTTTTACTCACTTCTTTAACTCTGGGGGATGAGCCTTACTCATTGTGAAATATTAGGATTTTACATAAAATCCCAGAAAAATTGTTTTCCAAAAACCGGAAATAAAAACATATGACAACTATAATCTCAATGGTTTATATTTAGTTCTTTGTATCACAATTTTCTTGTGAATTCGATTAGCTGACTTGCATTATTCATTGGGGGCACCCAATGCTAAATACCTGCTCTTATGGATGCTCAAGCTAGCTAGGAAAATGAATAGATCTTGTGAACTGGACCCCTATTCTCCGCTACACTTATCCTCAAACTTACCCTCAAAGTTGAGGTTAAGATCAACTTTTAAGGGTGAGCGGAGAATAGCGGTCCAGATATGAAATTCAGGCTGTCAATTCAAACCATAAAATAAGCTTTTGCTTATTTCAACTAAAACTGATTTAATATACAATAATCAGCCGAAAATAGCGTTGTAATTATCGAATATATTTTATAATAAAACCATGAAATATGTCATTTTAAAAATTTGAGATATCAGTTCAGAACAGCACATTGCATATAAGGCATATACATGCACTAGATATACGAATGTTATAGGTGACAAGAACTGAGAACATCCTAGAATCAAACGATTGCTTGTTCCAGACATGAAAATACCCGCAAATTTAAAATTTAGGCCGAAAATAAATTTTGTAAATTTGATATTTACATAAAAAGCATCGAATCTCTTAAACCTGAAGTTCAGGTTTTTCCAGTTCCAGTTAATTGTATAATTTGATGTACATTTAATCTTTAAAAAGTGCTCGCACCATTGGCGCTCGTATATTAAATACATACGGTCTCAGTTTAATCCCGTGCATAACATTCCATTTGGGTGGTGTCCATGGGAATTAACTATCAGGTCTAATTTATTAAAATGTTATATTGTTTGAATACAGCTTGTCGATGAAGACTACTCTCAACAGATTTTTTTAAATTAGAACACTTCAAATAAATATGATAATACATTGCAGTATTCTTTTTTTTTTTATTTTAAGAGGACTGGACTTTTGAGTTTCTCGAAATACATAAAATGATAAGAAAATATTCACAAACATGTATATTACGAGACACATTTGCTAATTTCGAAAGCTCTAAAACGTTCAAAGACATTCTAAGACATTCTAAAAATACCAATTTTTATTATTCCGAAATTGTTCCGAAACAGTTCCGAGCCACAGCCCGGCCCGGCCCCACGATATAAGTCGGGCCAGGCCGGTCCGGAGCACATCCCTTATTAGCTTACTAGAAAAATATGAACATATTTTTGGCCCATATATCACGTGATATCACAATAATGTTAGACATAATAAACGTTTAGGAATATGTGTTTACTTTTAAGACTAGCATAGACATTTGAAAAGTTTTGTGCTCCTGATCAGTCTCATTTTTCTATAATGGTTGATAACATAACATTCTATTTTTTGTTTTATAGTAGGCATCCTCCATAAATTTTTTGCTTGTCGTCCGGGTCAACCCCTGATGAGTTGATGGATTAGACTTAAGAAATCACGAAGGCTAATGCTAAAATTAACGAGCAAAAAGGGGGTTTATAAACATATGTTAAGCGTTTGATACTATTGACCACGAAAATGACTTTATATATTATAAAATATATAAATGAAATGTATCGCGAATTATATTTTAAATAGTTTTTTTTTAAATATGCCACATAATGATATGCATTCTTTTTCATTCGTTTAAATTGCGACAGACAATATTCTTCCTTGGATATATACACTTCCTACTTGATATTAATGCCGTAAACAACGTGTCTAAATAATTTCGATTAAGACAGGTAACGTGGCAAAGCTGAATGCACCGAAAAAGTGTTGACTTACGTCAACAACTATTGCAGATGCGTTTATCGGGACAAATTGCAATATTTTGGTCGCAATTGATTTGAATGTTTAAATAAAAAAGGCATATTGCCCTTTAAAAAAATGAGAAATTTAACATTCAAAATAAGCATTTTTAATGTTTTATAAAACGCATACCTGTATTGTAGCAATATGCTCAATAACACTGTTCTCTTGAATATTCCCACGGGTTAATTATTGTATTTGACGTGACGAAGTTAGAAATATTCAACAGGAAAACAGGAAAAGGCAGTTAGAAATATTCAACAGGAAAACAGGAAAAGGCATTGAATATTTCTAACTTCGTCACGTCAAATAATTTCGATTAATATCATTCTAACACGAGCATAAATCAAGAAAACTCTGCTCCGAAGTCAGTCAGAAATTGGACAAATTAGATATTGAATTTGTCCCGTTATAAGCTTTTTTACAATAACAATGCAAACCACATACAATTTTCAGGGAAACGATCAATATAGATGGCAAACATAAAAATAAATAGCCAACTAATCATGTAATTTTTATGACAGTTCTTGAAGTTGAAATCGACGTATGACGAACTTCAGAATGTTTTCTTTTGTATCTTATACCAGTAATTCCTTCAAAATTTGGGATCATACCTACCTACATATCCGCCACTGGTCCCTGCTCAACATCAAGGATGCCATCTCGCGTTCTTGGAGGCCGGTGTCGTCTCGCAACTGCTGCGCAAACGTACGCGCCGGTCTTCCTCGCCCTCGCTTGCCGTGATTAGGGGTCCACAACACCAGATTGGATGCAGCTTCTTCTGGGTGCCTATATCAAAGACCAGCCAGCTTGAGTCTACTTTGTTTGTCTGCATGTGAGGCTTTGGGTACTTCAGCGTATAGTTCTGTTTTGCTCACATGGTCTTTCCAAGGGAACCCAAGTGCTGATCTTAGAAGTCTAGTGAAACAACCATCGATTTTCTTTGCCAGTGTCCTGTGAGTGTCCATGCCGCACTTCCATATAGAAAATCTGACTCTACCGTTGAGCGGAACAGTCGCGTATTGGTCTTTCTAGACAGTGTTGATCTCCAAATTCTGCTCATCCTGTTATGTGCTGCCAATGCTAGGCCTATTCTCTTTGTTATATCGGCTCTTGAGTTGCTTACTTGGGATCCCAAATAGGTGAAATCATATACTTCTTTGAGTATGGAGCCGTCACTGGTTTTTATATCTATTTTGCTAGGACAGTTGAAGGTCATTACTTTGGCTTTCTTTGGGTTTGCCATCAGGCCTATTGCCACTGCCGCAGTTTCAACTCTATCGAGCAATGTTTGCCCCTGTTTGACTTGTTTACTTATCAACGCGATATATTCGGCGAAATCAAGGTCGGATATACATACATGTCTTATTCTTCGGCTTTGTCGACGTTGTATCTGGAACCCTAATTCTTCTCTTCCATTTATTGCTTTTCCAAGTGCATAGTCCAGTGTTAAGATAAAGAAGTATGGAGCGAGATAGTCACCCTGTAGTACTCCCGCAAGGATGTCGAACAGTTCAGTTTCACCATCTGGAGATAGCACTTTTGCTGTTGTGTCTGTGTACATAATTTTGATTGCTCTCACTAGCATCTTTGGTATACCGTATGCTCGTAGAATCTTGATCAGTTTACCGCGATTTATAGTATCGAAGGCTTTTTTAAAATCGAAGAAGATAATTATGGCTGAGAGATTCTTAATTTGATGCCTTAAAATTAATCGTCGAAGGGCTAAAATTTGGCTCGTTGTAGTTCTCCCGGTCTAAATCAATTTTGGTTTGTTTATTCTAAGGTGAGGTTCAATTGTTGGTCGAATACGAGTGAGGATCATTCTGTTGTATGTCTTAGCTACCAACGAACTTAGGCTTATACTTCTATAGTTGTTGCCTTTTGAGAGATCACCGGTTTTAGGTATAGGCATTATATTCATTATCGACCACTGTTCTGGTTTTCGTCCTTCTAGTAGAGCCCTGTTGCAGAATCCTAGGATTTCCTCGTCCTGGTTACATATTTTCAGTACTTCAGGAGCATGCTTTACCCTCTTTGATCGAAAGCTTTGCTTTGTTGTATTCTTCATTCGTAAATGGTCCATCATTGATGGTTAATTCTTTTATTATTTGGTCAATTTCTTCGTCCTGTCCCCCGATATCAGTGGGGTTGCCAAGTAGACACTGGAAATGCTTGAACCAGTTCGCTGTTCTCTCTTCTTTGGTGACGCCTTCTATCTGTCCTTTTCTACTTGCCTTTCTTCCACTCAATTCCAATTATCAATTTCCAACTTAGTTTATATTGGTTGTCATGCTGTGCATTGTCTATCTGGTCCATCTTCAAAGATGTGTTTTCATACTTTAACTCAACATACTTCTTGCATAGGCTTGCGCGTGCATTTCTTAGTATTTCCCTGGATGCTTCATTAGGATTTTGTTGATATTTGTCGAATGCTTCCTCTACATCTTCTGTGTCTTTGTTGAGTCTTATGTCATCGCTTCTTTGTTGTCTCCTTGTGCCTTTTATTTGTGGAAGGACTTCTTTTGCCGCTCTTTCAGTTGCTCTGATAAAGCGCTCATACTCTTCGGTGGCTGACTCGTTTTCAATTGTCAGAGCGTGAAATCAATTCATTGCAGTAAGTGTGTATCTCTCTGCAGTCAGTTCACCGTCTTCCTTGAGCATTTTCCAGTCGTATTTCATTTCTCTCATTGTGCCTTTATGATTCGAACGAAGACTTAATCTTACTTTTGCCGAAACTATTCTGTGATCCGACCCAATGCTAGCAAAGTGGTTGTATGCCTGGGCATCTTTGACGCTGTTTCTCCATTTTCTCCGTATCAAAATATAATCGAGCTGGTATTTATCTCCGTTTGGTGATATATGACTCCAAAGCTTTGATTTTAGATTTTGGAACGAGATGCTGCATATTTCAAGACCGAATTCTTGATTCCACCAGTTTTTCTCCGCTTCGGTTGGTTTCTTCGTGAAAAGTGAATCTTCCATCCGTACTTCCTACTCGGGCATTGAAGTTTCCCATTACAACCAATACATTGTGTCGCGGTACCGTGGAAATCGTGCGTCTCATATCATCGAAGAATTCATCCACAACATCTTCCTGTTCTGTGTTTGTTGGAGAATATGCGTTGATCATCATTGTTGTTGGGTCTCCCGGTAAATTCGCTACTATAACTCTTCTTTCAAATGCTTTGATATTGAGAAATGATTTATTTGCTGATCATAATCATCAGCATTTGTCCGTCTTTGGGATAATATAGCTTTCTATAGACTGTTTTGGGATACTCTAGCTTTACTATGTGTGGTTCTTAGAAAAAAAAATGTTGTCGCAATGCTCTGTTCCATCTCTAATTTTATTATTCCACGTTATTCTCGGTTCAAACATTATATCCCAATTATTCAATGAAATATTATATAGACATAATGCCTCGCTTTCAATTTAGCAATATTGTAAGGCAATTTTGGTCTTCTTCTAGGTATTCTGGAATTTGCTACTTGGCCATAGTGTAGGTTCTCTGGTATAAGTCCACCATCCGTCATACGGATATAACCTTGTCAACGTAGCTGTCAATGTTTTACAAGGCTGTAAACACTTGCACTTTTCAACACATTTTCATTCGTGTACTTGTCGTGTCAAATAAAATCAAAATGCGGCGAACGCATAGAAACTATTGAATTGCCGATGCGTGAACCAAAATAATAATAATATTGGAGGAGGGCTAAAAACCTAAAAATTGAATTGTTGAAATTGAAAGTGTGAAATATATCAATGATATATGTATAATATAAAGCCCCAAATGCAGCAATTATACGTGTTCATTACCATCAAAAGAGACTCAAGCTGGCTGGTCATTGCTATAGGCACCCAGAAGAAGCTGCATCCAATCTAGTGTTGTGGACCCTAATCACGGCAAGCGAGGGCGAGGTAGACCGGCGCGGACGTTTGTGCAGCAGCTGCGAGACGACACCGGCCTCCAAGAACGCAAGATGGCATCCTTGATGTTGAGCAGGGACCAGTGGAGGATCCAGGCAGGTCGATGTTTCCAACATCGACCTAGGTAGGTAGGTATTACCATCAATGGACGGATCAAACACAGGCTTCCATTATTTAAGAATTAAACATCAAGTAAAAGATTATTGATTAACTTTAAGAATTTATTAGCCAACGAAATATTTCAAGGGGCAGACTTATCTCTTTGGTCGAGTTGGTTATGTAGCGAATTTGTTTTGGGGAAAGAGTCATCCTGTCACTACTAACCAAGCTTTGGATGCATTGATTTAAACATTGGATACACATATAACAAAACAATTACCCACCTCCCGCCTCGACTTATGGACTGGCACACGGAGAAAGGCTTTCCCAGCATATAAATATCGGAAGGAAAAAAGTGCATCTGCTACGAATCAAACCCCGGCCGCCCGCATGACAAGGGAGCATTCTACTGCTAAACTAGGCTTGGGGTAATTTTATACACTTCAGGATTGTTTTGTTAATTATGCATTACATGTTAATGACTATATGCCTAATCAAGCCTTCAACAAATTACCAACACTTTTTAAAATCGCCGAAAGATTTTATCATTTTTATCGAAACATAAAGCACATCTTTGGTATGTGTTTTCTATCTAGAAGTGCGGATTCATTTGTCTACTACGCATAATTATTGAGATATCGTCCGCGAGAGTCCAAAACCTTTAAAAATGCCGAAAGCCTTATTGTTTTTGTTTTTTTTTTTGGAAGAAAATAAAAAAATAACCGGGCGAGGCACAGCTTTGTTCTACATTTTGTCTATCTGTACGGTTTCATTGTTATAATGTGCATAGTTGCTGAGATATCGTCTGGAAACAATCTTCGGGGCGGAAAGACGGGCACGGGCCGTTCATGAATCCCGGACAAAACCACCCCATGACAAAACCCCCCTTTTTTTTGCACAGGTAGGGCAGTACCCCCCCCCTATGATTTTTTTCTAATTTTGTTTTTTTTTTATATATTTTTAAAAATATCATTAGATGTTTGTTTACCAATTAGCGAATTAATTGCCGACATAAAGCGTTGATCACATTGCTTGCTGCACATAAATCGTTGATCCCATGCATTGTTATAGGGTCAAGTAATGTGAATAGAGCGTTAATCCGATCGCAATTGTATATAGTCATGAGGAGTGTGTATAGAGAATTGATCCGATTGCCATGGTAAACCGTGAAGAGTAAGAAAATAA